>MJUU01071886.1:63428-75715 GCA_002080025.1 Modiolus philippinarum
GAGTTTCAGATTACACAAACTCAGTACCGTAATGTTAAAATTTGATGAAAAAATAACTAAGTTCAACAATGGATAAATTCCACAATTTTTGTCCAAATCTCACCAAAAGTAGTGGTGCACATCTTCAATGTGTTCAGAGCAACTGTGCAAAATTTCAAAAGCATCAGGTATAAGGTGTCAGAGTTTCAGATTACACAAACTCAGTACCGTAATGTTAAAATTTGATGAAAAAATGACTAAGTTCAACAATGGATAAATTCCACAATTTTTGTCCAAATCTCACCAAAAGTAGTCGTGCACATCTTAAATGTGTTCAGAATAACTGTGCAAAGTTTCAAAAGCATCAGGTATAAGGTGTCAGAGTTTCAGATTACACAAACAAAGTACTGTAATGTAAAAATTTGATGAAAAAATGACTAAGTTCAACAATAGATAAATTCCACAATTGTTTTCCAAATCTCACCAAAAGGATAGGTGCACATCTTCAATGTGTTCAGAGCAACTGTGCAAAATTTCAAAAGCATCAGGTATAAGGTGTCAGAGTTTCAGATTACACAAACTCAGTACCGTTATGTTAAAATTTGATGAAAAAATGACTAAGTTTAACAATGGATAAATTCCACATTTTTTTTCCAAATCTCACCAAAAGGGAAGGTGCACATCTTCAATGTGTCAAAAACAACTGTGCAAAGTTTCAAAAGTATCGGGTTAAAGGTGTCAGAGTTTCAGATAACACAAACTTGGTACCCCCAAAGCGTGACGGACGGACGGACGGAGTCGAGCGGCTCCTAGACCTGCGGTCACCGTTGGTGACGCTGGTAAAAATATAGGACAAAGTCACTTAACTGCAAATGATTTGGGAAGCACTAATCACGATGATTAATTCGCTGAAACAACATTGTTTTAAAATGTGAAGTTGTTTAGAAATCGACTTGAACTCATAATTTGACCGAAGTCATTCATCAATAAAATGTCGGTCATGGACACCCAATTGTTAGTGAAACGGGTAGTTCTTCTATAGATGAATGTTTCAGTGAAATATCATGATGCTACAATACATAGTTTTGAAAAATAGACTTCAATGCAAAAGTTAACCAAAGTCCCTTTAGCATATAATGTAGGTCAAAGCCACCTGATTGTCAATGATTTGGGTAGTAATAATCAAGACAATTAATTTGATGAAACATTATTGTCTTATAACATGTAGTTGTTGAGAAATGGACTTTAACACAAAACTAAACCAAAGTCTCTGAAGTAAAAAATGTAGGTCAAAGCCACCTTATTTTCAATGATTTGTGTAGTACTCATCCAGACAATTAATTTGTTGAAACATCATTGTCTTATAACATGTAGTTGTTGAGAAATGGACTTTTAGGCAAACTGAAGCATGAAATATAGGTCAAAGCCACCTTATTGTCAATGATTTGGGTAGTACTCATCAAGGCAATTATTTTGATGAAACATCATTGTCTTATAACATGTAGTTGTTGAGAAATTGACTTTAACGCAAAACTTAACCAAAGTTACTGAAGCGTAAAATGTAGGTCAAAGAGTCAAACTGCCAAGTGATCTATGTAGTACTATCAAAGATCTACCTACTGACCTACTATCAATGTTCTATATCTTACAGTTTCCGAGAAATGTACCTTAATGCAAAACTTAACCGGATGTAAGTATGTACAGTCATACGGACGTATAGACAGAAGGACTGACAAGGGTAACACTATGCCCCTTCCACATTCATGGATGGGGCAAAAAAAACAGTTCTTAAGAATGTGCCAAGAAACATCATACTAAAATTTGAAAGTGATCCGTTCACTAGAACCAAAGTTATGCTATCCACAGACACAAAAATACCTAATTTTACCTCTTTTTGGCCCCTTTTTCTGAAATGGGGGGTACAAACCCAAAATTGAAACCCCGGCTTAAGCTTGAGGCAAGAAACCTCATACTTAAATTTGAAAATGATGCATTCACTAGAACTAAAGTTATGCTGTCCACAGACACGTAAATACCTAATTTTACCCCCTTTTGGCCCCTTTTTCTAAAATGGGCGGGGCCATAAACCCAAAATTAAAACCCATTCTTAAAAATGTGCCAAGAAACACGATACTAAAATATAATAAAAATCCATCCACTAGAACTAAAGTTGTGCTGTCCACAGATGCCGATGCCTGCCCCATACCGTAATACGGCTGCAAAATTTTTGCGGTCGTATAAAATCAATTTTCCATGGGGTTCAAAATACCATATGACCCAGGTTTAGTTATTAATTACATAAATACATGTAGTACACATGTAAAAAATGGATAAAAAGTACCTGTTGTTGAAGTTTTGAGTTCAGTCTTTTGTGTTTCAGTTCCTCTATTCTGATGGCATCCATTTTTGCATGCCACTCAGATACTTTAGCAGCACCTCTGCCATCCTTCAGTGTGGCTATCAGTTCCTGTAGACTCTTATGTTGTAATTCTAATATGGCAAGTTTTTCTTCTACTTGGTACCTCTCTTCTTTTACCTGTCAATCAATAAGCATGCATTCGGATAAAAAAATAAAATCTTTTCTTTATAATGAGGAAGTTCGATCCTCAACAATAGTAACTACTGTTCAACAATAGCAAGATAGAACTCACTATTTTACCAGAAGATGACGCAATGTTATGGTTAACTGCGCGTGTCTTGTCAAACAAGAGTAATAGTCCACTTGACTCTTGTCGAACTATAGTTAAAGTGTGACGTCACAGACTGTTCTTTCGATGGATTTCATTGGTCAGTCCTTATTCTGATCCGGATTTCCCTCCTATGGACCAAAACAGTAGTTGTTGATCGAACTGCCTCAATAATTCAACATATAGTTGGCAAAAATTATAATTTATAACATAAATATTTAATTTCATAAATTAATAAATTCTTAAAAAAATAATTCAAGAATTTAAAAAAAAATGAAGAGGAACTAAAGTTGTTCCAAAATCATGTCACAAATTTTGTTCGGTATTTGTAAAATGTAAAACTATAGATGACATTATCTATTATACACTATTACTGTACTCCAATAATTTGATCTTACTTTTTTAAGCTCAAGCTCTAGTTTTGTCTTATCCTGTTGTAATTGCATCATATTATGTGAGAATTTTTCCTGTCGAGTCAGAGGTATAGCACCAGCAAACTGAAGTCGCAAATCTTGTAAATTCTTCTTAAGATGATTAGCCTTGTCCTGAGCCTCTTTCCTGTTGTGGTAAATTGTCTGACTTTTCTCGTCAAGTTTTTGTTCCAGTCGTAGAACTAGGGCTTCCGTTTTTGTCACTTTTTTCTTCACTTCTTCGAACTTCCTAACAGCAGTACCTTCACTGACTTGTAGCTGTACTATATGACGATGAAGTTTTCCTGTGAAAATACAATTTTCATATAAAATGCAGTTTGGTCTTCCATTTCTTATTAATTTTTTTCAAGTAGTATGCCATTTCAAATTCAACAGCCTTTAAAAAAAGTCCAACAAATAGCCGAAAATTTCCTTGTTGGAATTTTACAAATTTCAGTTAATTGTACATGTATTCACATGTATTAAAAAGCACTTCAGACTTACATGTGCATTTATCATTAAAAATTCTCCAAGCTAAACAATTTATTGGTATTCTTCATCTTAAAGTTATCATGAGATATAAAAGCAATTCACAAGTTCCTAACATTGAAGTTTAATAGGATCTTGCATAAGGTCAGATTAAAGATCGGGCTATCTTTCACAAGTGTAAGAAATTTCGTCTTTTCTCGAGTGGAGCGTAGCGAAACGAGAGGAAAAGATGTAGAATTTCTTACAAGAGTGAAAGATATCCCGATCTTTAATTTTGATCTCATGCAAGATCCTATTTCTTCCGTAAAAGGCGAAAAGAAACGTCTGGTACTGTTTGAACAACGTTATCGCCATTTGAGTATTCTTTACATTGTGACGTCAGGTGTTTCATGACGTTAAGTCATGGTTACGATTGTTGTATCACAAAAATCAGCACGTCTGGTTGGTCATTTACCGGTGTGAGATGAGGTCGCGTGCATCGATCTGACATGGGTCATCTCCCACTGTAAACCTCCATTTACGGAAGTTTGTATGAACAACCACTATCACGACATAAAGAAGCCATACCAATGATAGTTTTCTCATCACTCTGAATCTGGAAATCTAGTAGTTGTTGTCGTAACGATGCATTCTCTTTCTCCCGTGATAACTGAATAGTTTCTAACTGTTTCACTTGAGATGTAGCAACTTCAGATATCTCCTGTAAATGAATAAAAACTAAATTATATTTGATATAAAATTTTGAAACAAAGAATTCTGCAAGTCAATGCTCACCGATGATACCTTGTTCTCAGGCAAACAGGAAGTAGATGTGAAAAGAATCTTAAAATACATGTAGCAGTAAAACATATCAATATGCTGATTGAAGCAAATTTTAGTAATCTATGGGATATTGTACATGTATGTTAATGATGACAGTTTTTAAAAAAAAAGAGGATGATTGATGTAACTGTCTTGGCTTGGTTATCCAGAGTTCCTATTGTTATTTATGTTTGTCTCTTGTTTTCGTTATTGTTTTTCTGGTGCAGTTTGCTTGTAAATTGTGGCATGTGATTGTAGTTCCTGGTCATTGTAGGTGTTTGCTGTTATCCTGTTTTTGTAATTGTAAATTTGGATTTAAACTTAGGAGTATCTCCTACCAGTTAAGATTGGTTTTCAGATGCACTATGTTCTCTTTAATCTCAGCTTGTGTATATCTTTCTGTTTATGGTCTTTTACATGTTTTGATTTTATTTGCACTGAAGAGATACATGTAATAAGTTCTCAAAATCGCCATCCACAGATACTAAATTAGCAGTTACAAGTACTTCAGTATTTAGTTACATGTATCTACGGACAGAAACAGTAAAGCAGAAAGCCTAATCCTTAATGGCTGGGGTATAGCAAAATATTTTCATTTTTTATTGCAATCAAATTTCATATACATATGTAGATTGCTATTGTCATTCTAGCATAACATTAAAATCTCATATTAAAATTAAAAGCAGCAATTTTCGGAAGCATGTTTGGTGTATTTAATTGCATGGATATTGTTCAAATTATTTGACAGTCTCTCCTTTTTAGTTTTTATCTCGCCTTGGTCCAAGCAGAGTAAAAAGAATAGTGAAAATTGTAAAATGGAAAATTTTGAAACTTATTCAAACAATTTCTGTGAACCAACCTATTTTCATGTATACTTGATTTTGTGCTTTGTTTCTCCTCCTCAACTTCCCACAGAACAATTTTCATGTAGGTGCATTTGCATAAGGATTAGAAATATTTGCAACAAATATTTTTTGTGATTTTTTTCAGGCTTGTACACTTGTGATAATCGCAGACTTGCCTACCCTTCTTGGTCAAACATAGTCAGTTACTTGATCAAAAATCGTAATCTGAGATGAAAAATAGTAAGACACTTTTTAATGTAATAAAACATGCTTTAGTACATGTACATAAACTACACCTTTCAGTGAAAGGCACATTATTGATTTACACAATACTCCCACCAAGAATACAATTTTCTGACATGGAATCTCAGAATTCTTGTATTAAAAGATCGTTTTACATTATTTTTATTACCGGAAATGCCGATTTTTACTATAATTTACCGAACCACAATGAAATGACGGACCGGAACTGAAAATTTTCAGGAAATACCGTGATTTGACCAAATCATAAGGAAATGGTAAACCATCGTTAGGGCGTAAGATGACTTTGAAAATAGTAAGCCTTACACCAAAATCGTAAGGATAGACAAGTCTGTAATCGTGAAAATAAATTGCTCTGACACAAAAATTAGTTGCTTTACAGTATTTGATCAAAGCTCTATCCTAATATTGTTTCTTATTTACTTACATGTATGTCAGCCTTAGACTAAGAGTCATCAAATTTCATTTTTCCCCTTTTTAGGTACATCTTTGTACAAAGAAAAATGTTAAATTGTTACAACAACTGTATACAAAAACTAAATTTATGGTTTTTGGTTATTCTTCTGAGTTTTTTAATTTATACTGCTGTTACAGTGAGGTATATTGTATTTTGACGTTTTATCTTCAACATTGTTCATGTATTTTTACCTTCAGTTTAGAGATTTCCTGTTTGAGTTTAATTTCCTCTTCCTCCAACATTGAGATTCTCTTCCTGTCAGCATCACTCACTTCTTTTGTTACAGAATCTGTACAAAAATACATGTACGTCCCATTAAAATAAAGTAATTGTCATCATATACACATTTAAACGTGAATTTTAATTTGCATAGTCAAACAGATATAAAAGAATGGAAAACTTGAGAGCAAGATAATATTGCATACCTGCCAACTTTTGAAAATGTTCATAGGCCTTTATATGTTCAAGACGACTCTAGGCATGCCATACAATCTATACAGGCTTGAAATCCATTTTCTGTTGTTTCTGTTGTTATTTAGCATCTTCGTGACATTAAAGTTATCATGCAATAACCAAATCAAATGACTTTTTTATTAAGCAAAGAAGAAATAATTGCTCTCTGAAAATTTCAAATTTCATGCTGTTACAGGAAAAACCTCCATAGTAAACAAGAGTTGTCAGAAGACAACATAGCTCGCCGGGCATTAGAGTGTCCTCAATGCACAATAAATTTAAAATAATACATTATTGTAATTGAAATGCTTCAAAATTTTTAAATGTGATATAAGGAACTCACATGCCAAATAGGAACTCCCTTCCACTAAAAGAATAAGTTCGATAAGCAGGGTTTAAGTTTTTTTTTTTAAATTGCCATCAGGGCAATGTCAAGGTCAAAATGTCTACAACTATGGTACTGCCAGAAAGCTCTCTTCATATTGATGTCACATACCAAATATAAACACCCTATCACTAGACAACTTACTTCTAGAAGTAATGTTAAAGTTCTGTAAAAAAATTGCCCTCAGGGCAAGGTCAAGGTCAAAATGTCTAATAATATGGTGCCGCCAGAATCCTATCATCATTACAAAGTCACATACCGGTACCAAATATAAACATCCTACCACTAAATGTCTACCTTCTAGAAGCAAAGTAAAAGTTTTTAAAAATTGCCCCCAGGGCAATGTCAAGGTCATAATGTCTTCAAATATGGTACCAACAGAAAGCTCTCAACATAATTAAGTAACACACCAAATATGAACACCCTACCACTAAACGACTAACTTCTAGAGGCAAGGTTAAAGTTTTTAAAAAAATTGCCCTCAGGCAAGGTCAAGGTCAAAATGTCCACAAATATAGTACCGCTAGAAAGCTTTCAGCATAAGGAAGTTACATACCAAATATGAACACCCTATCACTAAAAGCCTACCTTCTAGAGGCAAGGTTAAAGTTTTTTTTTAAACATAGGTAATCAACAATTACAAAGTTCGCCTCGTTATGGCACATTGTCAGAAATGCATGCATATGTAAGTTTACATGATCCTAACATGTACAGTGACTGAGATCTGAACTCTCCAGTAAATTTAGATGTAAGTCAATCAAGCAGAAAATATAGGTCAAAGTGACCTACTTTTGCCTGGTTGCTGACCTACCATCAGTGATGCATGCATATGCAAGGTTACATGATCCTACAATGTATAGCGACTGAGATCTGAACTCAGACATAAACTTGAATGTAAGTCTTTCAAGTGGAAAATATAGGTCAAAGTGACCTTATTTTGTCTGGATGCTGACCTACCATCAGAGATGCATGCATATGAAAGGTTACATGATCCTACCATGTATAGTGACTGAGATCTGAACTCAGACAAAAACTTGAATGTAAGTCGTTTAAGCGGAAAATATAGGTCAAAGTGACCTTACTTTGACTGGATGCTGACCTATCATCGAGATGCATGCATATGCAAGGTTACATGATCCTACAATGTATAGCGACTGAGATCTGAACTCAGACGTAAACTTGAATGTAAGTCGTTGAAGCGGAAAATATAGGTCAAAGTGACCTAATTTTGCCTGGATGCTGACCTACCATCAGAGATGCATGCATATGAAAGGTTACATGATCCTACCATGTATAGTGACTGAGATCTGAACTCGGACGTAAACTTGAATGTAAGTTGTTCAAGCTGAAAATATAGGTCAAAGAGACCTAATTTTCTTGGAGGCTGTGAGATAGCCCAAGATGCATCTGTATACAAAGTTTGATGATCCTACCCTTCATAGTTACCAAGATATATACCTAAATGTGGACACGGACGCGGACGCAGACGCGGATGTAGACGCGGACGCCAGGTACTCCAATAGTCCTCCTCAACTTCGTTGAGGCGAACTAAAAATTGACATCAGGGCAAGGTCAAGGTCAAAATGTCTACAAATATGGTACCATAAGAAAGCTCTCATCATAAGAAAGTTACATACCAAATATGAACACCCTACCACTAAAAGTCTACCTTCTAGAGTCAAGGTTAAAGTTTTTTATAAATTGTCCAAGGGGCAAGGTCAAGGTCAAAATGTCAACTAGTATAGTACCACAAGAAAGCTCTCATCACAAGGAAGTCACATACCAAATATCAACATTCTAGCACTTAAGGTCTCCATTCCAAAAGCAAGGTTAAAGGTTTTGCTGACGACGCCGACACCGTGGGTATGACAATAGCTCTCTGGACATTCGTCCCAGCAAGCTAAAAATAGCTGGCGGTATGATATTGTTGAAGATGTACAATTTAAAAAAAAATTGTCATAAACACAGTAGTTTGTTTGAAAAAGAGATCACCAGACTTTTACCCTGCTTCATATTTTATGTATTCCTAATTTCGCTAATAATAATTCTGAATATTGTAAGAGTTTCATAACATTTATTCATAAACTTTTAAAAGCATTAAAGTTGCATGAAAATAAGAAATTTCAGTAAAACTGGAATTTTATTCTTTACCCTTGTGGCTTGGAAATGATCTGAGGTCAAGTCTTATCAAATCATTTAATAAGTCATTCATTGGGGAAGGGAGGAGAAGACTACTGTACCATTCGACATACAACTTACTTGTAAGTTCATCTCTTAACCCTCTTTCTATCTTCTGTAATTCTAGATTAGACTTGGTTATCTGAAAAAGTCAATGAAAATGATTGTAAATGTTGCTCAATGTGACTTCCATTTAAATTTGAAAAACATTATATCTTATCATAATGTAAGATGAAAGTTGTCTGAAGGAATCAACATACATGTACATACCATTTATGATCATTTATAAGGAACATTTAGAAGTTTATAGTTTTAATGCAATCATTTTTGTAATGCTAAATTTGATTCGTCAGTATTTTTTTCAGAAGTAATATCCATGATCTTAGCCCATTCAAAATAAATTGTTTGTTTCTCAAGCCTTTTAATTTAAAATTAGATGCGGGCAGTCGTTTTTTTTTTTTATTTATTTTTATTTTAATGTTTGTTAGATATCAGTGAAATCTAATTTAGATTTCACTTTGATGACACATTTTTGATACATCTGAGTTTAAAAACTAAGATATTGGAACAAACATTTGAGGTTTTGGTGTGATTTTGAACTTTAAGTTATAGTTGCAAAAAAAACAACAAATATTTGTGGAATTTGAAAAAAGAAAGTTTTGATGCGGGCGTCTTTTTGCAGATGCAGGCAGGGCTTCAGAAACAAATATTTCTTTTGAATAGCCTTTTGGCACAGAGAAATGAAAACAAAATACTGTAGATAGTGCTGACTGATATGTTATCAAGTTATTTGCTATAAAGTACTGACCTCAGAGAATTTCTCCTCCAGTTCTTTATTCCTCTCCTCCAGATTACGTAATATAGATCTTTGTTGTTCATACATCCTAACAGCATGTTCTGCCCTCTGTCTCTCATTCAATTCCTTCATTTCTAATGTTGTTATTTTCTTAGAAATAGTAATGGCATCTCCATCAGTGATTCCCTTAATTTCTTTTCCATCTGTAACTCCTAAAATAAATGTTAAATAGATATCAATTTGTATGGCAATGAAACATTTCAAGAATGGAATTCACCTTCATGGTTTTCCCTGATTAGTGTCACTACTGCACTATCAGGTAGTTTGGGAGAAAATTGGTTAATTCATGTATGTTTAAAAAATTTTATTGTGTGTGAATTTTTTCACTATTGCAATGTCACAGAACAAAACCTGTTTAGTGCAGTGGTGACACGAAATGTGACAAAATTTTGTAGGAGTATTGCATTGAATGGTTTTTATATTGTGGACTGACCTTGAACATGTTACATTGCATGAAATGAGATAACAGGAACAGGAAATAATATATACTGTATAGCCATTTTCATGTTTGTAAAAATTTGAGATTTGTTTTGCATAGGGATATTTTTCTTTTTGCAGTTATCCTTTTTTCATATCTAAATAGTGTAAAGAGCAAAAATATACATGTATATTGATATAAAACAGACTTTAATATGGAGAGTTTTTATTCTTGTGCTTCCAAAAGCTTTGCAAATATAGCAAAAATCAGAACTTTGCAATAATTAATTGCTGTACTGTAGACTACTGCCTATCCCTTATACAATGTATGTACATGTATCTGGCATAAGAACTTCAAAGTAATTTATAATCCATATAGGTGTAATGTACATGTTCATATATATATATATATATATATATATAAAATATTTTCCACAACATTACCTCTCCTATGAAGATCTTCCATGGCAGCCTCCAGAGCATGTAGTTTTTCTTTTTCCATTTCTAATGTTTTCTTCAGTACATCATTGTCTTCTGTCAATCTTTTTACTTCCTCCTGAAATGCCATGTAAAAAGCTCCTCAGAAATTCTCTATTGATGTGTTCAAAAATTTTTCATAAAAGATTTTCACAAACTTCATAGATAAATAATGTGCGCAAACTAGTTATATAACGTGTCTGTTAACTGTGTCAAAACTTGTTGCAAAAGTGTTCAAAAAGTTTATAAATAATGTGCTAAAATTGTTACACATGAAGAGTACACAAATTTTATAAGTAAATGTAATGTACTGTGTGTATTTCATAAATGCTATGAACAATATGTTAAAAAATTGCACAGTGCATAAAGATTTCATAAATCATGTGCTCACATGTGTTTTATCTGTTATGTTCTGACTATTTTTTATTTAAAAATAATGTGCAAATTGTATTCCACACATTCTATAGTCAAATGTCATAGTTGGATGAACCATTTAGTCCAATAATGAAATAAATCACAAGGAGTATGGTAAAAGATATCCACATCTGTGTACAACTATTCCTGGAAACCAAGGCTCGCTCCCATCAATATTTTTTACAACCACCATAAGGTATGAAATCAATATAAACTGTATAAGTGTTCTTTTTTGGGGTTCACAAATTTTGTGGACTAAAATATTAGCAATTTCTTATCATTTACTGTATAAAGTCATATAAATTATATTTCGCAGTATGCAATTTTCTCAACACAAGAATAGATGCTTTTAAAGCCAAAACTAAGTCCTCGCGAAAATAAGCACCTATGCAGTATGGCTTACCTCCAGTCCTGTAAGAGCTTCAGCTTTAGACACCAAGGCATTGCCTTTCTCTAGATGGTCTCTATATTTCTCAGTAACTTCATGAAGTTTTTTATTGGTTCTGTCTAACTCTGAGACTGGTATGGAGTCCTCCAAAGCTTTCTGTAGTGATGCAATCTTGAAGGAAGCCATGTCCTATTGACAAAAAAATTATACATTAAAAATTTTTTATTTATACAAACTGTTTGGAAATATTTTGACTAGGCTAGAATCTCAAATCCTGCATTACATAAGCATTTCTTTTATGCACATTGGAATTTTATTGATTTCTATTATTCATAATCATATTTCTGATACTTCATATATTGTCTCAAATAATTTACTCTGCCAAAAGGTTAGAAGGGCTCTTCTGTTAGGCCATACAAAAATAATTAATAGATTCTCAGGCCATTTTCCTGAAAAAATGATGAGGCAGGGAGGAAGAAAATTTTTATTTTTATTTGTTCAAAATCATGATGAGGCATCTTTTTACATTGCTGAAATGCCCAAAGAGTGATGAGGCAGGTGATTTTCATTTTTTTTTATTTGAAACTTGAATAAACAAGTGATGACCCTAAAGGATGTCTCGCCTGTCCCTGCTGGACTCTAAATTGATGTAAAATCTAAGTGAACTAATCAGAAAAGTGAACATGCTCACTAGACTGTGAAATTGAGGTCAAGGACAAAAGTCACCTGCCAGACTGACATGTACTACCCAAGACCAACCTACATACCAAATATTATCAACCTACCACTT
>MJUU01071886.1:85185-126696 GCA_002080025.1 Modiolus philippinarum
TGATTCTAATTTTGGTAAATTTCCTGAAACTCTCAAAGACCAATTACTTTTTGGAATTTTACCTAGCAACCATATCTTTTTTGATGCCTTATAGTTTCATTGATGATTTTCAATAGTCAAATTGCAAAAATCTTCGATTCTAATTATGGTAAATTTCCTGAAACTCTCAAAGACCTACTATTTTTGGGAATTCTACCTAGCAACCATAACTTTTTCAATTCCTCACAGTACTGAAGATCATTTTCAATAATCAGAGTGCAAAAGACTGATTCTAATTTTGGTAAATTTTCTGAAACTCTCAAAGACGGATTTGTTTTTTGGAATTTTACCTAGCAACCATATCTTTTTTGATGCCTTATAGTATCAGTGATCATTTTCCATTGTCAGATTGCAAAAATCTTTGATTCTAATTTTGTTAAAGTTCCTGAAACTCTCAAAGACCCATTATTTTTTGAAATTCTACCTAGCAACCATATCTTTTTGGTATTTTACAGTTACGATGATTAATTTAGTTTCAAAAACACTTGTCTTTTTTACAAGGGTAGGGGGTCCAAAAAGGGGTAGCGGGGGGATCGCAATCTTTGATTGGCTGTTTTTCATTACAACATGCAATTTGATCGGTTGTTTGGTAATGAAATGATGTCCCTCGTGGGTCTAGTAAAAATCTCGAATAGACCTCGCATGAGGTCTACTCACTCTGAGGTACAAGCAAAGAAATGCTGTCTTGACCAATCAGCAAAAAGCAAAATTTCTTAACATTTTATAAAGATACTTACAGCTAACATTTTCTCCAGTGTAGGAAACTCCATTTGTATTTCTATTTCACCCTTTTCTCCTGTAAAAATTATTTACATACAAATGTATATTTATAAACTTTTATAAATGTTAACATTTTAAAAATAATGTATTTACATGTATTTGTCTAAATCTGTTTACATGTATTGGCATATATCACATGTACATGTATTTGTATATTAAAATTTCGCATGATTTTGAAAGCTACTGCAACATTTTCTGAGTTGGTTGGTATTCCTTGCATTTTTTATATGAATCTATAGTGTGCATTTTCACTTGAAAATCCTTGGAAAATATAGACAATCTGTACTAGTATAATTACTTCTTATATCCACTAAATTTGAGTTTTGGACATTGTTTACATCTCTTTTTTAAATTGAATATAGAATGTCACCCTTATTTTATAGTGGGTCTCGATGGGGTTTAAGCGGGAAGCTGTGATGACCTTTTTAAGTGAGCGGAAAACAGGATTGTCACAACAAGAGCTGTCACCGAATGGCAGCCAGTTATATCCCGGCTCAGTGAACCCTGAATCAATTTGGTAAGTGCAAAATTAAGTATGTGTGGACACAAAAGAGGTGTTGACACAGTACAAGTGTGGACACAATACAAGCATTAACACAGTTGCAGGAAATATAAAGATGCAAATAAGCAAGAACAAAAGCAACAAACTCGGTAAACAGGAAGTGATGATTAGATATGACCTAAAGCGGGAGGCACAGTGTACAACCCATTACAGAAGCACCATACCAAATATCAAGTGGCTGTCATGCATGATTGCTGAGAAAAATACGACAAAAAATTCACAATTTTGAAAATGAAAGTAAAAAGGCACAAAGTTGCTAAACAGGAAGTGGTGATTTGATGTGGCCGAAAAGGGGAGGCGCAGTATAGGTCTCAATACTGAAGCACCACACCAAATATCAAGTCATAATTTTGAAAATGAAAGTAAAATGGCACAAAGTCGGTAAACAGGAAGTGCACATTCAATATGGTTGAAAAGGGGAGGCACAGTATAGGACTTCATACTGAAACACCATACCAAATATCAAGTGGCTGTCATACATGGTTGCTGAGAAAAATGCAACGAAAAAGTCTAAATTTTGAACAAGATGTGTTTGTGAAACACTACATATGCCCCCAGCACCAATTTTATTAGTGTAATAAATTTTAAATGTGGAATCTTTACATTTTTGTTAGAGTTATCTTTCTTTACATACAAAAAAATATGAAAATGGAATTTTTGAATTTTCACCTCTGTGACCTTGACCTTTGACCTGACCTATTTTTTCTTGCATACTAATGTTCCTCTTGACTAGATCTATACATTTGCCAAGTATGATAAGTCTATCCTTAATAGTTTAAAAGTTATGGCACTGTGACCCCCTTTAAAAGCACTGAAAAACTACACAACCCATAGTTTTCTAGTGGGTATACTACTTTCAATGCATATGTAAGGAAAGGATACAAATCAAAATTTACAAGGTAGGGTTAAAAAACCTTGTGAGGGCAATTAAAATTTACCTGGTTTATATTTCTTCAAGTTTTCTATAACCTCTTTCAGTCCCTGTTCTAAATCTTTATTTTCCCGTTCCAACTGTTCAGTCCTGGATTTAAATTTAGCATTTTCTCGGTACAAGTTGTCCATTTCTCTAAAGTTCTCTCTCTGCATTTCATCATAATCTTTCATCTGTAAAATCGAAGATTGTAATCATCGAGACAAAACATACAAAAATGACTTAATCCCAGAGCTGAATTTTTAAAAACTTAAAGATCAATATTTATACCTAGAACACAACAAATTTTGCCGAAGATAAAACTATCAGACAAGAAAAAGTTTTAATGAAGCAGGAAGTATACAATGCTTTGCAGCAGATTAGCTTGTACTAAAAATTCTACCTTATAAAAACTTAACATGACTACAACCCAAGAAAATTTTATAATAATGCACTTGCATTTACTGTACAAACATACAAATTTAATTTCCTTCTTACAGCTGTTTAGAAATTCAGGATATGAGAAACTTTACAAAATTCAGGAAATGACAAACTTAACAAAATTCAGTAAAGGGGAGAGACATCTTTTTGCTCAAAATTTTTGAATAAATATTCAGTAAAATTCAGTAAATTGTACATTTCAGAATCAAAACTTTTCTAAATTCGCAATTAAGTCACATTTTGCTTCATCAAAAATTTCAGTTCCAAGAAAATAGGATGAGAGTGGCACCGAAAGTGCCAAACTATGTATTATTTGTTTTTTTTTGCCACACTGTCACTATAACATTGTAATGCTATGGACACATGTCCAATTTCACAAATTATTGCAGCTCCATATTATTGTCAATTTAATTAACAGTATACAGCAGAACTTCGATGGCTCCAGCTGCAATGGATGCCTCAAACTTCTTTTGTGTTCCCTTTGCTCAAGTTTAAACATAGTTTGACCTCGATATCTGGAACACCCCTTTGGCTCGAACTGTTTTTTTCGGTCCCTTAGGTGTTCAAGCCATCGAAGTTCGACTCTAGTACCATTTTAATATATTTTTAAGATAATTATTACCTTCATTTGTGATTCCTCTTTTTCTACTTCCTTTTTAATCCTAGTAGCTATTGATGCTGTTGTATCTTTAGCCCTGTGAGCTTTGATTTCCTCCTGGAAGTCCTGAACAGCCATCATGTCCTCCGCAGTAAGACCTAATGCAACAGCTCTACAGAACGTAAAAAAAACGTCAAAAATGTCAGAAATGAAGTGAACAGCAATAATGTATTCGGCAATGAGGCCTCATAAAACATCTGTATAGATAGTGAAAAGCATAAAGAGAATAAACAATTTTTCCGTAAATGGTGGTTTACAGTGGGAGATGACCCATGCGAGATCGATGCACCTCATCTCACACTGGTAAATAACCAACCAGAGGTGTTGATTTTTGTGATACAACAATCGTAACCATGACTTAACGTCATAAAACATCTGAGGTCACAATGTAAAGAATACTCAAATGGCGACAATGTTGTTCAAACAGTAAAGGTTACCAGACGTTTCTTTTCGCTTTTTTCGGAAGAAATAGGTTCTTGCATAAGATCAAAATTAAAGATCGGGATATCTTTCACTCGTATAAGAAATTCTCATCTTTTCCTCTCGTTTCGCTACGCTCTACTCGAGAAAAGACGAAATTTCTTACACTTGTGAAAGATATCCCGATCTTTAATCTGACCTTATGCAAGATCCTATTATTCTTGGCAGTAAAGACTAAAAAAAAAAAAAAACAGCCCTATAGAAAGTGAAAAAAATTCTGATCCTTTCAACAAAGTTCAATTTAAATTTTAAGAAGCATCAAAGGCAATGCAAACTTATAACCATATACAAGGTGTACATGAACATAAAACATGAACATGCTTTTCAATTTCTTCATTCTATAAAGGGATTTCCTAAATGAAGTTTATTCTGCAATTACCTGTAATAAATGCAATAGGATCTCTATGTCACATCATGTGATACTGAGCTGCAGTTCAAAAACGTTTCTTGCCAAAAAATGATCATTATGGTATGGTTTTTATTTGAAACATCATATATTTCAGATCAAAAATGTAACTTTATCAATTTATCAAAAAAATAGGCAAAAAGAAATTACTGTGAAAGAAATTTCATTCCTGGATTTCAATTTTTGCGCACAATAAAAAAATCCAAGATTCTCATTCCCTCTCCCAAAATGTTTCATTTGTTGTTTAATGTCGGTTCCATTAAAAGATAAATGAAGATGTGTATTTCATTCCATTAAAAGTTAAATGAAAATGTGTATTTCATTGGGATTTGAATTTCATGGTTAAAGTCAACCACGAACTTAGCCAAATTTGACAACACACATATGAAAGTTCTTTCACAATATAAAGGAAAGAAAATTGAACTATAATTCTAATTCAAATAATATAAAACTAATTTTCTTTAAAAATTGAACAAAATAAAGTCATACATGATAATTACCTCATAGTTGATTCACTGTCAATGAAGATAAATGAATACCAAAAATATACCACACCCTTTTGATTTTTTCAAGCTTTTCAAGCTTTCTATTAGAAATAACAGTATGAAGTATACACAATGCTCCCTTCTTATAACTCTTCTGGTTAATAGTGGTCCCACACTTATTGCCATCAATTTCAGAGATCTAAGTTTCAAAATCTTATGTGTAATTTATTCTCTTGATATATTGCCATCCTAACATATCAACAAAAATTTCCCTCATCTAACAGGTGGTGATACAAACAAGAGTGTACTGTAAATGCAGTAAAACTAATTTAGAAAACGAACACACTTAGGGTAGGAAACAAGTAATACTTATTCAACTGTCACTGAGAATTTGTTCATGTAAAACTGTTTATTGCTTAATCACTATCTCAAATTTAGTTCTTGGTTAGGTCTAATAATGAATGAATGGTAAAATTATTTCACTGACATTTACTCATCATCTCTCTCCTCCTTGGAGATAAAATCAGTGTTCTCAAACAATACCTTTGTCCAGTCTGTTGAGCTAACTTTCTAATTTTCTTTTTCAGTTCAATTCTTTCATCTTCTAGTTTTTCAATCTACAAAACAATAGTTGTTTATATGAATATTGAGTTTATATGTACATGTACTTTTTAATAAAAAAAAATAATAAATACAAAAAACTTAAATTTATTTATATATAAACCAGTAATCAAAATATCACTTAGAAACACAAAATCATAAGTTACAGTTAAAATTTTCCTCTGAAAAAAAAAATGATTAAATTGAGGGAACTTCTGAATTCCACAATTACAGATTTTTCTTTTGCTTACGATAAGGGCTATTCCATTAAAAAGGATGTACCAGGGTCGGAAGGCAGAAAATGAAAATTCTTGTGGGTTTTTGTCAATTTTGTATCTTATTGCTATACTCATATTTGTACATTACCTTTGGTTGTGGGGGCAGTAGAAAATTGCCTTCCGACCCTGGTACATGTATTTTAATGGAAAAGCCCTAAAGAAATTGTGGTTATTGCATGGAGTAACCATAAAGTGATATTGTTTTAAGATTTCTAGATATACATGCACATCTTCATACAAATTCTAATATGATTTAAAGAAATTTGAAAATAAATTCAAATCGAATGCATTTTACTATTTATGACATCTTTTACATGTACATGTATATGCATAACATTTGTGCTTTTTTAATCTGCTATTTGAGTTTTTGGTCTTTGAAATGTTTTGGATTTAGTTTTGGATTTATGAAAAATCAATTGTCAAAATTGTATATTCAAATTTACTTCAATTTCATTGCTACACTGTCTCATTCTAATTAAGATCATAAACATTTTAAATAGAATTTGTCTGTATTCTTCTTTATTGGTAATTTGTATGAGTTTCCTTTGATCTCTTGAGGCAAAAATTTTCAGCATTTGCTACTGCCCGAATACAAAAAAAATATTGGCAAAAAGTAACTTAGGCCACGCCTACCTTGTCAATCAGGGTATCAATGTAAACAAAGAAATATATATCTACATAAACTGTAAAGGGTCGCAAAAATTCTTTTACTAATCAATAGTCAATTTCATGATTTCTTCGAAATTGATTTTCATTTTCCAAAATTTGCCGTATCAAATGAATTCATTAATTACCGATAAAAAGAATAATAGAAGTTTTGTTTTGGATACTTCAAATATTGTCTCCAATAAAAGACTCGCCCACAAAGTGGGCTCGTCCATTATGTCAACAATATTTTTTTGTATCCAAAACAAAACTTCCATTATTCTATATAAAACATACCTCCCTCTGAAGTATAAAGTTCAGAGCTTTTTCTTCTTCCTTCCTTTTAGCCTTGTTAGCTCTGAACTCTGTCAGATCTATTGGTTCTCTGGGATCCATACCCAGTCTGTATCGTAAATCTTCATTTTCTTCTTCCAAGTCATTAATCTTCATCTCAATCTTATTGACACATTGTGTTAGCTCTTCTATTTGTCTGTGGTATAATTAGAAGGTAAATACGCATATATTTTTTAAATTCTTTCATTAAAGGCTCTATAGAGCTTGTATTGATAGTGCTCAAACTATACTTAATATTTTTCTAATGTTTGAATTATTGCTAATATAATTGTGAACATAATATTTCTGATGGAAGATTAAACTATGGAAGATGAACACTGATCTGTATTTATTTCGGTTTTTGCAATAAACGAACACATTTGCTATTGAATATCTGTGAAAATAGTAAATAACAGCTTCATAGGTATTCATACATGAAAGTTTTGTAGGGAAATTTGTATCTGTAACTATAGGGATAAGTCTTCTAAGAAAGAAGTAATGTACAAATTATTGATACTTGAGACTATGAACTGAATACCAACACTCTAGCCTTTGTGGCCCTGAAAAATCTGGCATAAATTATTTTGTGATGATGATGACTCAAGAAGAAAAGATATTGATCATTTATGTCACCTCTCCAAAATAGAGGCTACACAATAATTACCTATTTATGTTATGAAACATTAATTTATTAGGAAAAAGACAAAGTAGAATTATCTCTAATTGAATATCAGTCCAGAATTTTATTCCTTTAAGCATTTTCTTATATGGTGGTCTTCCAGGAGAGATCTAATAAATGATTTGTTCTTCAAGTAATAATCATAGGGTTTCATGGACAAAACTAATTGGGAGAAAATAGTAGTCCCTCTATTTTTTCTCTGAAAGTAGCTTAAAAAACAAGGTGTTAAAAAAAACTTTTTTAATTGATCAAAACTGTATCATATCAAAAAAATTTCAGAAAACTATTTAATTTTAGCTTACCATTCCTGTATAACAGAAATTAATTTACAAGGACATGTGGGCATGTGTACCGTATACTGTATAATGATTTATTCTAATGAGGATAAAATTTTGTGGATTTTGCATTGAAAAATATATCAAGGGGACAAATTTTGGTGGAATTCATGTAATTTATATTAATTCATATTCCCAGAAATAAATTCATGGGAATTTAATTTTGTTGATAACTCTTATCCAAGAAATAAATGAAATATAATCCCTACGGATATTTCTGTTTTCAAAGTAGCTGAATGTACCATCTCAATTTCCACCAAACAAGGATAGCCAATGAGTTATCCTGAGTACAATATGAACCTATATATTTTCTTCCTTTGCTAGAATGGCAAGAAGATATGAAAATATTTGTTATCTATTGTTGTATTTGTTTCATTACCTGTCTCTGATTCTGACTTGATTTTTACAGTCTTTGATTTCCTGTACAGCTTCTGCCAAACCATATTCTCCCTGTTTACAATAAACAGAAAAGTGTTCATATTTCTCTTTTATCTCTGCATCAACATAAAATCTGTGTGTGTAGGGAGGTACAAATAAAGATGTCAAATATTACAATTTGCATTGAAATTGTCATGATTAAGAAATCTCTGATGGGAAAATAATTTGAAAAAAAATGGAAGAATGTGTCCATGGGACACGGATGCCCCCGCCTCCTTGCAATCGAAACCCATAAATTATTAAAGGCATAACTATATACAGTATATATTTATCAAATATTATTAGAAAGGATCTTTCTTCTGTGATAAATAGGCACTGGAACTGGTTTGGTTTTGATATAATGTGTAGTTCCAACAAATAATCTGAGAAACAGTCTTATATGTAATACTAATCTATTTTTAGCAACTGTGACCTTGACCTTGGTAGTATCAACGCTAAAATCTATGGGATTATGTCTATTGTGATAAGTAAGCAAGTGACCAAGTTTGGTTTTGATCAGATGCAGAATACTCAAGTTATCATCCGGAAACCAAAATTTTATTGAAATTTTAGTCTATTTTTAGCAACTGTGACCTTGACCTTTGGGGTACCGACCTGGAAATCAATAGGGTTCTGTCTTGGGTGATAAGTAAGTATGTAACCAAGTTTGGTTTTGATCCCATGCAGGATACTCAAGTTATCATCCGGAAACCAAAATTTTATTGAAATTTTAGTCTATTTTTAGCAACTGTGACCAACCTGGAAATCGATTGGGTTCTGTCTTGGGTATTGTAAGCATGTGACCAAGTTTGGTTTTGATCCGATGCAGGATACTCAAGTTATCATCCGGAAACCAAAAAGATGGACGTACGGACGTACGGATCAGGGTAAACCTTAATGCCCACGACCGCCTAGCGGCGGGGGCATAAAAAAAGTGAGGACCCTAAAAGATGTCTCGCTTGTCCCTGCTTGACCTCTAAATTGATGTGAAATCTAAATGAACTTATCAGAAAATTGAACATGCTCACTAGACTGTGAAATTAAGGTCACATGCATAAGTCATATGGTCATATGGTAGACTGTCAAGCACTGTCCAAGACCAAGCAACATACAAAATATCATTGACCTACCACTAAGAGATAATGAGAAACTAACATGTTCACTAGACCATGAAATTGAGGTCAAGGACAAAGGTTACCTACCAGACTGA
This sequence comes from Modiolus philippinarum, assembly GCA_002080025.1. Lineage (NCBI taxonomy): Eukaryota > Metazoa > Mollusca > Bivalvia > Mytilida > Modiolidae > Modiolus > Modiolus philippinarum. The sequence continues at coordinate 94,444 of MJUU01071886.1, forward strand.
CATGTACTACCCAAGACGAACCTACATTCCAAATATTATCAACCTATCACACTTGTAGTTATTGAGAAATGAACTTAAGCAGAAAAACTTAACATGGCCACTCAACCGTAAAATTGAGGTCAAGGACAAAAGTTACCTGCCAGACTGACATGTACTACCCAACACCAACCTACATACCAAATATTATCAACTTACCACTTCTAGTTATTGAGAAATGGACTTAAGCAGAAAAACTCTAGTGGCCACTCAACCGTAAAATTGAGGTCAAGGACAAAAGTTACCTGCCAGACTGACATGTACTACCCAACACCAACCTACATACCAAATATTATCAACCTACCCCTTCTAGTTATTGAGAAATGGATTTAAGCGGAGAAACTTAACGTGGTCACTGGACCGTGCAATTGAGGTCAAGGTCACATAATTTTATGTACATCACGTAGCACTTGATTAGTTCTACCACTGGACCAAATATGATGTTCCTACATCAAAGGGTTTTCAAAATATTTTGTATTTAGTAAACGTTAACGCCGTCGCCATCGTCATACTTTGCACGTCTATGTCTCGCTTTCTGCGACTTTTGTCAGGGGCGAGACAAAAATCATGGGCCGTACCTGTTTAGCTAACTTCATGGAAATCGAATTAAGAATAAATTCCTGTGGTTTGTTCGAAAAATTAGTTGACTTACTGATTCATATTTCTTCATACGTTCCAGTGCATCTATCAATTCTTTGTCCTTGTCCTTGGCATCATCTTCTGCCTGTAAACAGAAACATTATAAACATTTTGAATAACAGTTTACGTGAAATGCCATGCAGAATTTTTAAAATACATATAGAAATTTATTCATGTGCATTTAGGAAGCCACATTTCAAGGACGTAGTCAGGTGATGGTTTTGAAATTTGTATCAAGTTTTCAAATTCCTCAGGTTTTATTCATTATTTCTATGTAATACATATTTCTCCATTTGACCCAATTTTCTTGGGGCAGAATGTCAAAAAAAATTGAAAAAATTGAAATGTTGGTGGAGGGTAAATTTTAAAAACACTGCATTTAAATGTGTTGGTGGTACCACTAAATTTCATATGTGTACTGCCCCTTGCGGATATTTTTCATTGGAATATTCCTACTGACAAAAATATGCAATACTTGTAATTGAAAAGCAGCCATAGTAATGTAACTGTACAGGAAAAACCACATGGTTGGGGTCTAAGAATATACATCCAGACTTGATTCTCTATGTAGTCAGAAATTCTAAAAAAAAATTGACGAGATTTATTTTCCTTATTGCACTTTTTTTGACTTGCTAAATATCTAATATTTTGACTATACATGCTTGTTCTAGTGCTGCTGATGAGGAACTAATTTTCGAAATGGCCATACAGCTCATGAAAAATTTTGCAGTTGGAGTTAACATATGTGTTATGGTCTCATGTTCATTTACGCAATATCCTTTCGTACAATATTGCCCATTATTTGCTGGTGTACCTACTTTTATAAGATCAGTTTCATTATCTTTCATCTTTTGTTTCAGATATTTAACTTCATTCTGTAGTTCTCTTATTCTCCTTTGTTGTTGATCACCAGGTCCTGTTCCAGCTGTTAACACATCAAATATTTACAATTAAGTATCGTATTTTAAAAGATTTGATGTCTTATTGTGTATTATATGTGAGGGGGACGAAAGGGGGTCTCATCCCGGATTCCCGTCATTAAAATGAGCAAATCACAAAATCCCGGACATTTTTTGCAAAAAGTCTTGATCCCGGAAGATTGTATTTAAGAAACCAATTTTTGCCAATCCTGTCTAAAAAGACCCCTTTCCTGTGTCCAGATGGCATTTTCATCCCAAATTCCTGACCTAAAAAAAGTGCCATCACGATTTCCCAAAGTTAAAAATGGCCAAGATCAGTGTCCCGAAAATGACCCCCCCTTATGTGTGTATGTAGTATACAGTAAAGCAATATAAGAAATCACTGTGTACTAACTGAATTATTGCTGGTAAAGTTTTCAAATAATTATTATGTAAGAAAATCCAACAGATGATGGTTAAGCAACAAAAAAAATTTAATAGGTGAGAAATTGTTTTGAAGCTATGAATTCATTTTCCTCACATATCTTGTTATGAAATATATTCATTCATTTCTTCATCATTAAAGACCTTTCTCCATAGGTATTCAAATTCTCCAATATGAAATATATCCCCTTTCCATGGCCATTAAAAATTTTTTCTTACATCTTTGGCAGCAAAGTATTCCCGGGTGACCGGTTTTGACGCACTTAAGAATATTTTCTGCTTTAGTGTAATTTGTATCAACAATGGTTATGTTGTAAACCGTTTTCTTGTTAAAATACAACATCATAAATCGATTAGCATCCAGACTTTGTGGTGTTCAACATATAAAGAAAAAAATGCAGACCATTTTACGATTCATACCGAACCCTGATCACCGCCACCAAAAGGACCTGAAATGACGCACTTAGGGAAACCCTGTAGAAACTCATTCTCACTTAGAAATTTAATAAACTATATAGATCCATCTAAAATCTGGCTATAACTACCATTCAGAAATATTGTACAATTTTTGAAATACATATATCTTTTACCACTTAAGGTACAGAATCAGAAGACTGAACATGTACATACCAAACATGGCACAGAAAATTGCATGTTTCTTGAAAAAAAATATATAAGATAAGACTCTACTTTTAAATGAAAATTCTCTCACATACTAGACGGGTTTCGATGAAATGTTTTTGACTTTCAAAAAACATATCAATGAAGCAGCCAAGCCAATTTGGCTTTTCTGTTTACGCCCAAATGGATATTTACTGAATGTTTTACGGATAGCGGGTTTTTGGTGTTAAGGAAAACCATATTTTTTGTATGAAATTTAGTAAAGTCATACATCTACTATTTTGACAGACTTTAGAGATCATTTAAATTTTGAAATATATTTGCAATTAGATATCAATGAAAATAAAATCATTAATGACGTCATTACTAACATAAAAGAAATGTACGTCACAAATAAAGTTTGATGCGTCATCTCTGGTCTGCGTCAAAACAGGTCACCGGAGGATAAGTGAGAACTGAACTGTCAGGCAAAAAGCATGTTTCCCCATTTGACTTTCAAAATTATTTTCCCTTTCTTTTATGCAGATGAGTTACCCTTCTCGTCATGAATGATAAAAGAATTTTTTAATACATCTTTACAATTGAGTTTATCCAATTACATTTAATTTCTGCACATGCACAATTAATTCCTATAGAGAACTTTCATACTAAACGAAGGATTTTCCAAAACAATGATGTTTGGTTATTAAAGAATTTCTATCTCACTTTTCTGCAATTCACTTTTCATATCCTCCATAATAGCTGCATTTGCCTCCATTTCGTCCACATACACCTTGATTTGGTCCGTCAATTCTTCTATCTGTTTATCCTTATCCTTGATGACTTTAGATAAGGCAGCGACTGATGCCTTGTCTGTGTCCATGGTAGCAGCTATCAGGTTCTCATTCAAAGCAAAGTTTTTGGCCTGCAGCTCGGCAATGATGGCATCTTTTTGATTGAAGAGTTCCTACAAAAATATGTCAAATTGGGGAAATATTATTTAGATATTTGCTTCTGTACAAGAACTAACAAGAGCTGTCGCTGAATGGCAGCCAAAGATACCCCCCGCTCATTGAACCCTGAATCGATATGGTAAGTACAAAATTAAGTTGGTGTGGACACAATACAGGTGCGGACACAGTACAAGTGTGGACACAATGATATAATCTTCAAGAAAAAACTTTTCACAAGGGTTCCAATGAAAACACTCTGTCTAAATCAGACAAATATAAAATTCACCCTTTTCAGCCTATTTGACATTTTACACATCTACAAATAGTGTTCTTCCTTTGTCTAAAGTTTCATCAAAAATCTTCAAGTGGATTAAGAGGAGTTTTGCATAAGAGGTAACCCATACATAGGGAATCAATGAAAACTCAAAGTTGCAATATCTCCCCTTCCTGGTTTCTGGCAATAATTATATTCCTTCATGCACATCTCTATATAGTGTTCTTACTTTGTGTAAAGTTTCATTAAATTCTTCCTAGTGGTTTAAGAGGAACTGCGCTTACGAGGTAACCCATACATGGGGAATCAATGAAAAGTCGAAGTTCAATTATCTCCCCTTCCTGGTTTTGAACAATAATTATATTTCTTCACGCACATCTCCATATAGTGTCCTTCCTTTGTGTAAAGTTTCATCAAAATCCTTCAAGTGGTTTAAGAGGAGTTGCGCTTACGAGAAGTGTGCAGTCAAAATGAAATACCGTCGGACCGACGGACATGTCCGGTAAAATCGGTACCGGTCCGGTAAAAATTTCTATTTTACCGGTCCTTATGTCCGGTAATATTTTGGCTCATACATAAGGAAAATTCTATGTCTGAGAAGTAAATCTTTGTGCATGACTTTTAAATAGTATAACTCCATGTATTCCTGGTTGTATTTTAATCTAAAATGTGAAATCTTTTGATCAATTGTCTGATTTTCAGTTTATTTATCGAGGGCACAATAGTGTAGGGGAAGGAAACTTGCACAAGATGGTAGTTCCATATATGGTATACATATTTATAAGCCTCTTTCAACTGGAGCACCTCCAACAGAGGGGATAAATGCAGATTTACTTCTGAAAAGAGGTTTGTTAGTCAAAAAGAATACAGGTCATATGCCAAAAACATTTTTCTTTGATAGGAAGCATTTCTTATAGTTAATTAAAGTTATACATTGTTTCATCTCCCAAATGAAAAAAACATGAAGCTTTAGGGAAAGAATTTTCATTTTTTTTTNTACATAACCACATGATACATTGTATTAAACTTGGATGATTTTTTGATGCATCTTGCTACATCTTGGACTTTTTTAAAGCCTTTTATTCTTGGAGAAAGAGTCATAGTACAGAAAGGTACAGTCATATCAAAAAGACCAGAAGCATTGCAGGACATTCCATCATGCAAATAAGAAAAGGCTGTCAGACTGAACATAAATCTACAGAACCTACTGTATCAGAACATGTTGCAGATGTCAATTATTTACCTGACATTGGTCCTGTTGGCTGAAAAATTTTGCCAGACAGACTGAAGTTTTGTCTGATATATCCTTCAGTCAGGACGTTTTCGATGTGTCTAATGGTAAAATTTTTGTAACATCATTATGACCTTCAGTACAAATGTACTATCAAAAGAAGAAAAAAGGGATTAAAGTGCACAATTTACCAGACAACACTTTTTTTGGTTCAGCCTAGAAAATGCATACTTTACTTGTCTGAAGGGAAAAGTGTCACTTCTTTTCTAGTTATTTTACTTCCATTGACATAAAACCAGAACACAGAAGTTTCGGTCTGGTAAAAGTTGATTCGGTCTGGTAAATTTTTTGGATTCACCAGACCGAATGTCCTGTAAAAATTTTTAACTTTCGTATTCACTGAGTGTGGACAGACGGACAGACGGACGGACAGACAGACAGGGTGATTCCTATAAACCCCCCCGAAACTTTGTTTGCGGGGGTATAAATATTGACTTAAGTCCTGTAGAATTCCAAGATTTATTTTACAAAAATCTTTATGATATAATCGTAGGAAAATCACAAGATTATACCTTTACAGGAAACAAACAATGTGTGAACAATGAAATAGTCACTTATATGATATATACTATATACATGTAAATGTTAATTATCTTAACTTTTTAATGGATTTCACTGTAAATTCTTAAAAAAAAAACAACAACAAAAAACAAACCTATTAAAAATCAAAAGTAAAACAGAATTCAGAAACAGAAAACTATATTGACTGCAGATTCTAAGAAAGAAGTTGAGCACCCCTATCAATTTAAGTGAACATACATGTATATTAAGTGGAAAGCATAATTTTTTACTCACCTTCCATTCCTCGATCTTGTTGTTAAGGGCAACCATAATGGCATCATCAGCATCAGTTTTAGACTGGACTTGCTCATTCAAATCTACAACCTGTAAAGATAACATGCTTTAATAACATGTAGTAGAACTTTTGCATGTGTCAGGAGTGGGTTTATGAGGAAAATCATATAATTTGCATTTGTAAAGCAAAAGTATTTTAAAATTGTTTCATTTTTGAATTGTCTATTCCATTAACTTTCTATTAAATGTTTAAAGGCTTTGTTTCCAATGCTTAGATAAATTAACTCAAAACTTATCAACAGAAATACATGCGCACAGCCAGTATTATTTCAAAAACTGTAAATTTTGCAGTGTACTAATTTTCGCAATTTCTGTAGTTGGCTCTGGAATGCGAAAAAAAGTACCTATTAAAAATAGGTTTTTGTTCAGAAAAAGCCTTTTTAACATTTAATAATTCGTAAAGGTTCCACGGAACCTGGTGTCTCCCCTGCTCACTCCGCTTTTATTATAATTTGGCCTATATTAAGATGTGGTTACTAAAAATTCTATGAAATAACTTGTCTTTGAGAGTATCAGGAAATTTTCTGAAAATTTTTGAAATCTAGCAATTGGCAATATTAGTTTTGACAAAAATTCATCCAAAAAGCATGGTTGCTAACAAGAATTTCAAAAAATTGCTTGTCTTTGACTCAATTTGAGAGTATCAGGAAATTTACCAAAACTGGAATCAAAATGTTTGAAATCTACATGATCTAAGCATTGAAAAATTTGTTTTTACTATAATTCAATCAAAAAGCATTGTTGCTAAAAAGATTTCCCAAAAATTGCTTGTCTTTGAGAGTGTCAGAAAATTTACCGAAATTGGAACCATATTTTTATTCTTAAGATTCAGAATTATGTCTGGTATGAGAAATTGCTAAAATATTTGATTGTATTCAAAAATTTCAAAAATTGTTAAGTTTTGGACATTTTAAGGATATTTACCAAAGTTGGAACCGGAATAAAATCATGAAAGTTTATTGCTTATCTATACACTACATGCAACAATTCTATGTCAAAATTAAGTTTCCTAAGTTCCAATTTGTTTAAACTTTGTTGATATTATGGACCAAAGTGCAAAATTTAGTCAAATTCATTGATGCAGAAAATATAGGTCAAGGTGACATAATTCTGGTATGGATGTTGGTAACTACTAAAGATGTAACCACCTACCAATCATCAACTGTCTATGGCATGTAGGTGTTGAGATATAATGGAAAAAAAAATTATTGAAAAAAACTAAGTCCAACAAATGGCAAAATACGGAAAAATTGGAATTATTTTTTTTCAAAACTATACTAGGGATTCAATAATGAAGTTGTACTGAATATTGAGTCAAAAATTCTTTGCTATTGAGCAAGATTTCAGAAAGTTATTGAAGTTCAAAAAAAGTTTAACATTTGGGTTAACCAAATGTTGACGACGCCGACGCCGACGACAGAATCTATGGTCGCTATGTCTCGCCTTCGCGACCATGAATACTGATATCTGCAAATATGTTGATCTTTCATAAACAGCGAAAATAAGCATCCTTGAAAATTCAAACGTTTACAGTACTGTATTTTTTTTTGTTATAAGTCTACTACTACCGTATGTCTAATTTCAAATTATCTTCATATCTTTGCAAAAGCAAAGTAAAATACTATAGCCATAAAATGAGGTACTCTTATCTAAAGTTAAAATCAGAATATGAAATTTACCTGAGCTTTAAGGATGTCATTTTCTTCTCTAAGTTTGTCTGTTACAGCATCACTTTGTTCTAATACTTTCTAAAAATAGAATCAATCAAATGCTATATTATAAATATATTTACATTGTATGTAAAATTATTCTTATATCGAGTGTTTGGTTGAATGAAAGCTTTTATGGATATGTTTTATGTATATTATTCATAGTTGTAACAATAATAATTACCTGTTAACCTTTGGTAGCTGCTATGAGGGAGATCTCCCTCATACCAGCCCATCTAAGGGGAAGATTTTATGTTAATGACCTTTTTTCAACAAAAACATGCATTTATAAATGAAGAAAAGACAATATGGAATGGAAGAAAGCTGTTAGATCAATTTCTGAAATCAAAATTCTGAAATGATTTTAAATTATGCATCATATGTCATAATTTTGGCAATAAAGCAAAACAAATTTGTGAACACTGTTGAAAAATGACCCTTTTTTGTCTATAAGGAAGGTTTAGGAGGAGAAATAGCAGTAAGGGGGAGATTTTGATCTCCTTCGAGGGAGATCCATTCAAAGGGGAGATTATGCTTCTGAGAGGAAGTTTCCCCCTTAAAGGGGAGAGTTAACAGGTATGACAATTATATATACTGCAGAAGTGGAGTATCATTAGAAAAACTGCATTTACATGTAGATTTGCGAACTTTCAAATATCTATGATTGTTAAGACTCAAATTTCCTTATCTCTAAAAAATATTTAACCACTTCTACCAGATCTTCACTTTTACCTTTATTCTTTATATTTTTCATGTGAACATGTTTTATTTCATTAAAATGATTTGTTGCCGAAATTGCATTTTCTTTCTTTCATTGCAATTTGAACATTTAATATCTGGTACAACCAATTTGACATATCTCGCATTTTGCAACTGTAAAAAATCCTCTGTAGTCTGTACATACATGTATACACATATCAGCACTTATTCTTTTTTGTTTGTTTTTCTCAAATAACATGAATCATTTCAAAATTACCTTCAGTTTGAGATAATCTTCTGTTGTCCTGTCCATCTGAGCTATGGCATCATCCAGATTTCTCTGTAATTCCTTGATCTGTGCCTCATATGCATCATTGGCATCAGTCAGATTCTGAATTTAAAAATAACATTTTAAAAATTTAAAAACAAACATACCTGTATATCCTTTAACAGGTACAGTCTTTATTGAAATTAAAGATGATTTAATTTGATTTTCTGTTTTAAAGCTTTGTTCAGTGTGGAATTTACAAACTTTAAGACTCTATTTCAAAATATTCATACAAGCTATGGAAATGGAAAGCAATTACAATTTCAAAAAAATAATATTAAAATAAAAAGAGGACACTGAAAAAAGAAATAAGAAGAAAAAAAATTCTGACACATGACCTTAATCTAATTATAATCATTCTATATCACTGTACACTGTATCTTAAATAATATGTTTAGCACTGAAAAAGACCAAAACCTTAACACATTAAATGTGGTCAATAACCAATATAAAGGATAAAAACAAATTTACTGAATAGAATTGTCATACAATTAAAATACCTGTAGTTCTTCCATAGCTTCTGCCAGTTCATGATTCCTCTTGGCTAACTTCTCCCTGAAGTCTGCGTCCTCACCGCGCCGTGTAGCCAGACCAGCTGTTTGTGACTGCAGCTGCATTTTATAATCTGTTATGTCCTGTCTCATTTGGTCATTCTGTAATATACATTGTATCAAATATACATTATAGTTTCAAATTTAACTTTTTCCGTGAAGTAGGTACATTTATTCAAGAAAAGCTAGCATACATGTATAGGAATGAGTAATTAGCTATCATTTATCATAAAACAAAAATGTTACATACACTTAGCTGAAAGTCCAGTTAAACGTTGAAATAAAATTATTGACTTGAAAATACAGAGATGTACATGAAGACAAAAACATACTTTTAAAGAGAAGTTAATTAATTTTCATATCAAAGTCATATCAACTAAATTGTATATTAAAAATGGCATTATTTAATGATTTTATATTCTCACATGCAACATGTTCACTCAGTTTCTCCCACTTATGATTGGAAGTTTCAATCTGAAGGAACAAGTAAAACCAAATGATGGGGAGGCTTAAATAAAGGATTAATAGTAATGGATTTTACTTCATCTCAAAACAGTAGCTATAACGTGGCCACCATTGTCATAGATACCCCAATTACACCATTGTATATATGTGTAACTGTTTAGTTTTTACTTACATCTTGTCTGAGGTCTTTCATCTCCTTCTCCAGTTCACTTATCCTTTCACTGTACTGTAAACAGAAATAACATTAAATCAGGCTGTTATATACAAATATGCTTCTACATTATTTCCATTCCTTTTAACAAATGGTCTGTTTTTATAATTGTAGATTAATTACCATATAGCAGGTAATTTTTGTGGTTGCCAAATTTCATGATTTATTCCAAAAAGAGGAGGATTTGTTTTCGTGGTCATCAATTTTCGTAAATGGAAAATTGTGAAAACAGTGAACATGTATAATAATATATTAAACTTAATTTCATGAGTGTTAATTTTCATGCTTCCATTAACCTCGGGAATATAGCAAAACTTAGAACCTCGTGAAAATTACCCGTTATACAATTTACCATAATTACTCTTTTTTTTCGTCAGTAAAAAACAAGTACTTTTTTTATTTTTTGCAAAATTGACGAAAAATTAAAATTTTGAAGACCTTCATGGCCAAAAACATCGGCAAATGCGCTATTCCCGGAGTCAAGTCATCAAACTCAAAGTCGCTGTGTTTATATTTCTTCTTGCAGGAAGGTGTCTTACAAGAAATTGATGTTTTTATTATTTTTGTTGTTTTATTTGTTTTTGTATTGTAATTTATGATTAAAATAAAACTTTGACAAGCACGAGTGTTGTTATTATTTACCTGTTTACATAACAAACAGGTGAAGATCTGGGTCAATTGATTGCACGCATGATTTCTCACCTTGACATGTGTAATGTTGTTTTAACAAGTCTTATCACCTGTTTGCATACCCTTGTTTTCTTTAATTGACTTATTGTGTAATTATACATTCCATTTATTGATTAATAACAGTTAATTGTCAACGTTGTGTACTGCCTAAACTAACTTCCGGTGAAGCGTGCTATTTTTATCTTTAATTTACATTGAGGTACAGTACGGGGAATTACTTTAAATTTTGACATAAAAATACACGGATGGACTAAAGATTATTTTCGTAATTGATGAGAGAAAAAATTAAGTGAATTTTTAAATTAGGAATTAGTTTTTACATTATAGAAGAGGAATATCTAAAGGAAAAAAAATATAGTATACAGATGATCTAAATAAAAAGATATAAAATTTAAAAAAAAAAAAAATAGAACAAAGAAAGAAAGAAGAGAAATGGGATAAGATTTCTTTTTGTTATTATTCTTGATGAAACTGATTGCAAAATTCAAATTTCTCCATCATTTTATTATTCTTGAAGTTCTTGTTTTTTTTACAATTACAGAAAGTTTCAACCCGTACTTTCCCTCACTTCCGATGCAAATCTTTACCTCATGGTCAAACCATACATAGGATCAAAATCGGTGTGTAAACACATGCTACCAGTGAAAGTTTGTCAATTAATTGCATTTAATTACGGATGAATTGGACTCTGATATTGTTGTTTAAACACACAGACGTGAGAACAAAAGCAATAGTTATCATATGTACACAAATAACCAATGTTTCCTCAAAGGTTGAAGTGAAACCCACCCTTTTTGTGTACACAAAATGAACTCGTCCATGGAATGTTTATACACTTACTGAAAACCAGACAAGACATCGTTTTATGTAAAATAATATACACAAGAGAGGATACACTTAGTGATAATTTTAAACACAAACTGAAAAAACAACGCTTATGTTTTCACTCCAAGCCGATTAAACAATAGCAATCTGCAACTGAATTTATGTCACAAATTCCCATTGTATTGATGGTCATTTCCTTGCAAAAAACACGTTTTTTTGGACACGCCAATGAATTTTTTTTTAATATGACGGAAAATTGGATTTTTTCAAAATTCAGACTTGCTAAAAAAAAGAAAACTGACGAAAATATAGACCGACGGATAATAAGATTAATTACGGTAACTTTAATTTTTCATATGTTATGTACTGTTGATTGATTTTTACTGTTGAAAAGGAAATGTAGAGTTAATGAAAGTTGTTGGTCCTGCCAGTTCTTGACCAAAAAACCTTCTTGGTCCGCATATGTGAACGTCACAATGACCTACAATAAAATGGCCATTAATTGTTACATTTCTTACATAGCTTTAAGGTGTCTGCAGGGTATTAATTTCCTATTATAGAATTTTGTGAAATTTTCTGTGTAGAAAAACAATTGTATTACTGTTCAAAATGTAAAATAAAATTTGGGGGTCACGGTCTATTTAAGCCCAAAAACTGAAATTGAAAATTTCAGGATTTTACATAGAAATGATAAGGAAAATGATTATTATGAGAGGATAGCTTGAAAAAACCTATTATAGATTTTGTTCATACTTTTTATGTGTTTGAAATCATTATATAGTTAACATATACAAAATAAAAATTAGGGGTCACCGTTGAAATAAGAGAGATAAATTTTGACATGTTAATTTCTCAAGTGATATCTATATTAAATTCTCTTATCAAATTATCTCCCTTGCATAACTTCTGTGCAGATTTAAAGCTCAGGTGTTTTAGTTCATGTTTTTGTAATGAAAATGTTGTAAAAGTTATAAGGAATAACAATTTCAAATAGTTTTGAACTTTCTGTACATTTTAAATAACTATTTTGTTAAATTTCTTAATGAATAAACCCTAAATGAACAAGTATTATACAAAAATGGCGAAAAACACCACTGAGACACCTTAATTGTAGATAAACAGTGTACACATCATCTTCTATGTATTATTTAATGTTTATTTTAAATTTTATAATTTGTGATCTGTCTTCAATATGTATTATTTTATTTTATCCTCTTATACACTTAATGTGTCTGAGGTTTTAACAAAGCATTTGAATTTGAAATTTGAATTTATTTGGACCTAAATTAGGAACAAACTAATTTATCCTTAGGATGTTTGGTTAAACAGGATTTATGTACTCTGCAAGAATTCTGTCATATTATTTGTTTGCCATACCTTTTCAGCAGCTAATTTTTCACTGGCCAAGTCTTTACGTAGATCTTTAATCTCTGCCTGTAAATCTTCATTCTGTCTTTCTAGGTCATTAACATTTTCACGTAAGACTCTTGCTGTACCTCCTGCTGCTCCCGACTCTGGTCCATATTTCTGTAATTATATAATTGCAAAAATTAGTAAAATAAACTAGAGCTGTCGCCGAATGGCAACCAATTATGCCCCCGCTAAGTGAACCCTGAATCAATGTGGCAAGTGCAAATTTAAGTATGTGTGTGGACACAATACAGGTGTTGACACAGTACATATATGGACGTGTTGATATAATGGACACGATGATATACCCCCCCCCCCTTCTTTCCACAAAATATACAAGTGAAATTCTAAGCCAAAAGTCATTTCTATGCATGCCAGGCAACCTTTCTGTAAAGTTTCATCCATTTTTAGACACTTTGAATTTTCCCACCTTTTTCCAGATTCCATGGAAACGGCAGCCATTTTGAAAATTTTGTGAACAAAAATCATTTCTGTGCATGCTACGCAACCTTCCTATAAAGTTTATCCAATTTGAGGCACTTTAAATTTTACAGCTTTTTTCCAGTTTCCATGGCAACGACAGCCATTTTGAAAATTCTGAGACCAAAAATCATTTCTATATGGGTGCTAGACAACCTTCCTGTAAAGTTTCATCAAATTTGAGGCACTTTGAATTTTCCCGCCTTTTTTCAGTTTCCATGGCAACCGCAGCCATTTTGAATATTCCAAAAGATGTGTGTGTGTACATCTACTTATTGTAAGTTAGATTCCTTTAAAGTAGTTGGGATTTGGTTGAAATGTGTCTGAAAAATATCAAAAGTTGAGTTTTTCATTTGTACGGACGGACAGACAGACAAGGGTAAAACAATATGCCCCCTGACTTTTAGTTGTGGGGGCATAAAAAAAGAGAAAAACAGACTTTATACAGTACTTGTTTTTTATATATATAATTGTTCATTGCTTTTGATATTATAATGAAGTGTTAATCTTCAGGGAAATGCTTACTCAGCGTTCACACTGTTAGTGGTTTTATTTGTAGTGTTTGCATTTTGTGGGCATGTAGTGTCTTTGGTCTTCCGTCTTCTGGTGTTCTTGCTTTTGCCTCGTCTCTGGACTTTGATTTATGTAATCTTGTTCTTTGTTCCTTCAGTATTCTACTGCCATTGTTCATTATAATTTTTAACATTGATCTATAATAGCTTATTATGGAGTGTGGGTTTCTGCTCATAAATCATTCATGATTTGTCTCATAAAGTGATCAAATTGGCTGAAAAATTTTTTTTCAGATCCTTTGAAAATATGAAGTAAATAATATATCATGTTAATTATCTCCTTTTCACAAATTAGAAAGGAAATTGAAAACTCAGCATGCAAACACATTAATGATTCCTATTTACTATAGTTTTGACCATGGATTTTTTAAAATATTTAATTAGGATAACTCATTTCTAGACCCTGAAATTACCTGAGCATAATTTTCTGGACTAAGATTGCTTTCTGAAAGATTTTGTTAAAAGTAATGGAACTCACCTTTGTGCCTTTCCCGGTTGGCGTTGCTGCTGCACTATCAGGTAGTTCGAGGGAAAACATGTATTTCACGCATGTTCAAAAATTGTTCCTTGTGCGTGAATTTTCCCGGAATCACAACGTCATAGAACAAAACCTGATAGTGCAGTGGCGACACCAGACGGGACAAAATATGGAAGGTGCATTCCATTGTAAAAGAGGGGATAACAGGAAATATTTACAATGGCTGAAAATTACAATCACATGCCACAATCTGCAAGGGAAAAACACAAACCTTGCTCAGTTTATTGTACAGTTATTTGAATGTCAAAATAAAAAACTTTATAAAAGATATTATAAAAGTTACCTCTAAATCTGCAATTTTCTTTTCAAGTTCTTTCTGTTTAGTTGCAGCACTCTTCTCTAAAATATATCAGGTTACAATTAATAATAATAATAAAAAAAAAAACATTTATTATAATATATTCATTTTATATGAAATTTCTGTCAATACAAAGCAGTATATTCACAAATGTACTGATGATTTTCAATACTTTTCAGAAAAGTTAGGCAGAAGTTTTCATAATGAATATAATAATTTTAGAACTGTTCAAGATAAAGAAGAGGGGTGCCACATGCATTCTTGCTCTATCCATTAAAACAAAAGTACTGTAGAAAATAAAACCACATATACATTGTATAAATTTATACACAGTGCACACTCGTTAAATCACCATTTTTATATTGGGCAAAATTTTGGCAAGATAGATGTGAGTGTGGCAAAATATCAAGGAAGCAAATTACATAAAAATTTGCATTTTCTTGCAAAAGGGACCTTGAAAATGGTTGGTGATAAATGAGGGAATGTCATTAAAGAGGGGCAATAAAATAAGGGAGCACTTGTATAGTGCCAATTTAATAAAGGGTTTCAAGCTATTTTATTATATGATACCCAGTATAGAAATTTTTGTTTTTGCTTGGAATGAGAATTCAAGAATTCTTGAATATATACATGTACATACTGTAATTATCTTAGGGCTGTTCCAGAAATAATTGTATGGGGTATTGGAAGGCGCTTTAATGAAAATTTGATGGGTTGTGGGGTATATTGGAGACTTGCAATAAAGAAACATATGGAAAAAAAAAAAAAATATTGCATGCATGGTGCGTCCTTTTTAAAAGTGCCTTCCGACCCCGTGTACATTTATTTCTGGATTCTTATCTTATCTTACTAGTAAAAACAATAAAATGTGAAAATTTCATGAAAAATATCAAATATGCTATTTTTCTAACAAACTTTGGCAAAATAAACCAAAAGCATTTTTTTTTTGGGTGTTAAATGAAATGTAGACATTTGGGTGAAAATCTGAACAACACATCAAATCATATAATCTTGCCCATGATTATTAATTACAATACCGTATTGTGTAAAAATATTTTTCAATTGCTATTTTTAAATCATCAGTTAAAATTAAATAATTCACTGTTGTGTATAGAATACAGTGTTGAGTATTGGATAAAAAATCATAATCAGAATAATCGGATGTACCTTCCGATTCCATTATCGATTAAATCGGATATCTTAATACATGTAGTGCTTATAGAGTTTAGTTTTAACCATGCTTTTGTATTGCATAAATTCAAACAAATTAATTTTCTCTGTCCATTTGAAAATGCATTATGTTTTTATGACTTGTTGTATTCCCCATACATGGGACATGCAACAGTGGAAAATTTTGAGAACAATTTTAAACAATATGCTTTATTAAGAAAACTTCTGACAAACAATTTTATTACTATTCTTAACTCATTCTAGTATTATAAGACAGAAACAAGATGTGTTTGTGAAACACTACATATGCCCCCAGATTCCACAGTAAAATATATGAAAATAACCAATTTCACCCCTTCTTGACCCCCTACGACCTTGACATTTGACCTAATTTTTTTGCATATTTATGTTCCTCTAGACAAAACCTATACACTTGCCAAGTATTAAAAGTCCATCTTACATAGTTCAAAAGTCATTTATTACCATGAAAACACCCAATTTAACCCTTTATTCTGAAACAGATGAAGCCCCTTTGGGCCTCTTGTTTATTGAAATGGTTTTTAATTGTTAAAAGTATCTGTTTAAACATGCTATAAGAATCTTACAGAAATATACTGCATCAAGATCTGACAAAAAATTGAAAAATTCATTTTTTTCCATTTGTCCCCCTTTGGGCCTCTTGTTTCTCGAAAACGATAAATGCTACCTCAAATCTGTCGACATACACCAGTTTCGCAATTTTATTAGCAATAACATAAAACAAACTCCGTCTCAATATGATAAATAATAAATATTCTACAGTCAAATATGTGAAAACAGCCAAATTCACCCCTTTTTAACCTCTGCGACCTTGACCTTTGACCTGACCTAATTTTTTTTTGCATATTTATGTTTCTCTTGACTAGACCTATACACTTGCCATGTATCAAAAGTCTACCTTATATAATTCAAAAGTTATAGCCAAGGTTAAAGTTTGGGACACACAGACAAACAGACAGACAGACAGACAGGACAAAAACAATATGCCCCCCGTTCCTCGATCTGGGGGCATAAAAATGTCTTTTCTCGAAAAATGTTTTATTTTCTGCAAAATTTAACTGCAATCCGATTATCAATTATTGAAAATTATAATTGATTTATTGATTTCATGTTGAAAATCGATCATCGATTATAATCGATCATCAGAACATCACTAATAGAATATGTATTGCATTTGTAAAAAATTGTAAGGGCGAATATAAATTATATTGTTTGCTATGTGCATAGGTATTCAAAGAGATGACCATTTGATTTTGAAAAAATGACTGCAGAAATAGATAGAAGAAAATACTGTGCCGTAAATTGAATCATTCTGCAATGAAAAGACTTCCTTAATTAAAAGTTTAAAAGATGGAGATTTTTTTTAAAACTTACTTCTGAAATATGGGTCTACAAAATTAAGAGTTTGCTTCCTGGCATTCCACCAATCTCCAACACAATCATAGAACAGTGCAAAAAGGGATTTTAACTAATCATGCAACAGGCCCGTATTTTTTTTACCTCAGTAACTACTGATAAATATGCATCATACCTTTATATGTTTTTAAACCTACAAAAACTTATCATTATATGCAAAATGTTCTGTTCATCTCATACCTGTAGATCTGCATTTCTGTTAAATTTGACTTGGAATCAATTTTTCTGTATCGTCAAAATAAAAGAAAATTAAATGTGTCCATAGGACACAGATGCCCCTGCAAGATAGATATTGGCATACAGGAAGTAGATGAGTGACAGACTTTTAAAGGGAAGACACAGTACAACTCATCATACTGAAACTTCAGACCAAATATCTAATCATTCCTACATAAAAAAGCTGAGAAATCCTTGAAGAAAATTTCGGATGTACGTACGGATGGACAGACAGACAAGGATAAAACTTAACCGACGCCTAATGGTGAGAGGCATAAAAAGCCAAATGCAACGACCAGAAACTAAATGTAACTTAGAAAAAATTGTTCAGCAAGAAGATCTCCTGTTAATCAAGCTCTTATGCTATTTGCATGATTGGTAGATCAAATATTTGTCGGCCATGCCTTCAAGATTTATTATCATTGTAGTTTTGACAGTCATAATTTTAACAATTTAATAATAATTTAAGAATTATTCTTCTCCAATTGTTTTTATCCACAACTTTTTATTTTTTTAAATACTTACATCCTCCAAAAATGAAAACTAAAATGGCAACTCAAAATTGGGGTATTACATGTATCTATTTTAAAGGGTGTGATTCAACTTCATTTTTTTAACTCATTATTTTTTAGAATATATGTTGGTCATTGGCTTGTCCTTGTCTTCTTATAAAATTTTAGTTTCTTGATATTTGGGTTATTGGATGTGGTTTGTTTCCATTGATTTATTCACTTTTTTACCTTTTTGGGGCCATGTAGGGCTTGCTATATGGTGTGAGGTTCCTCACTGTGTTGAAGTCGTTTTAACTTGGATATGGGATGTTGTCTCCTTGACATTTACCCCATTTCCTTTCTTTTTCATATAAATGAAATAATTTTAAGTGGTCTTCTTCATTGTATTGTCTAAGCTACAAAGTTAAACACAAATAATTTCTTTATGACGTACATGGAACATTGATAAATTCACCAATCACACAATAGATAAAAAGCAAACAAACAAAACCAAGGAGGTAATGCTTTCTAGATTTTCAAATTTGCAGTTAAAGGGAAATCAATAAACTCTCCATTTTACTATCTACTTTGTTTCATTCTAAAACTTTATTTGATGGTAAATTTTGCTTAAAATCTTATGAAGAATTCATTGTAATTATTCAAGAATTTATTTTTATTCTCCAACTTTTGCAATACAATCAATTTTGAAAAGTTCTAGTTTACCAATATCCCACATATTGAATATGCAGAGATTTATTGTAATGAGAAAGAGCATAATGTCTATAGTTTAGTTTGCTGGAACCTCTGAACATGATATAAATGAACGTACGAGTTAGTTTGGCACTGCTAACAGAAAATGTCTAATGAGGATCATGATGGAGCAAAATGAAGAAGTGCCATTTTTCCTGTACTGAATTATTCTTTTCATGTGTATATTCACTCCATATCATTGTACCCCTTAAAGAAAAAAGCACTAGTCTGGAAGTACAAGAAAATATATCTTCTTTCCTTATATGTAAAATTTGTAAATATATTATCATTACGACAAAATTGAGATAAAATTTGAAAACTCAACAAACCATTCTTTTCAGCATCTTTTGTCTGTTTTTCCAACTCGTTCATCATCTGTTCAGTATCATCATTTTTAGCTTTCATAATCGCCTTCGCCACAACAAATAACTTCTGTAGTTTTCCTGTCTCCACCACATCATCGACATCAAACTATAACAACAATGTTAGCTGCTTACAGTCAGAAACAAATATTATGATACAGACATTGAGACATATCATTATCAAAAGTATAACTAATTGACCGTGATGAATATCAAAAATGATGTCATGAGTGCCAAACTACACAGTAGTATTAAACCAGTTGCGGAACTTGTTCTGAAATGAGTTTAATGCATTGCATTGTTCAACATGAGTGACATTAGTCGATTAGTTATACTTCTTATTGTATAGATACTGTAATCTATAAACAGATTTTAGATGCAACTTTATGGGGATTATGTGGTAGATGTTTACATTGACAATACTATTTTGACTTCATTTCCTTTCCTACTGTGACAGTACATTGTTTATTTTGCAGAGAGAAAATATTTAAGTGGGAAAACTTGGTAAATCACTGTCATCTTTATAATAATTTGCAAAGTTATAACTTTCCATTGGCGGATCTGGGGGTTGGAACCCCCCTTTTTTCTGGAAAATCATGTATTTCTTAATGAATATCCTGATGTTTTCTAAGAAATGCCCCCAAAAGTTTTCACACCTCGCTCCACTCGGTGAAATTTCCTTTCCTTTCCAGTTGGAACCTCCTCTTTTCTAATTGCCTGGATCCGTGCCTGACTTTCTGTTTTTAAAATGTAAATGATGTTTAATTGCAAGAATGGATCAGAGATCATCAGAGCTCTTTGTTGAAGGCTGTCTAGTGGTTTGTTATCATGGTTGTGTAGTATATGTGAAATTTACAAATAAAAAGCTAGTTGGTAAAATTGTCCTAGCTAATGAATTTTATATTACTTAAGATTTACAATAAAGAAACTTTCTGTAAAAACAATCAATTAAAAACTCCCATTTAGGAAATAAGCTTATAAAACAAACAATTGTATTTTTTTTCACTTAGTTTATAGACAAACAAAAAACATGAACATGGCAAGTCCATGGCTTAAGATAATAATAATATGGTGCACTTACATCAATCATAGATTCATAGAATTCGTCAACTTGATCATCAGAAAGGCTGGTAGCCTTTGCTGACATAATCTTATCCCATTCCAGTGGTGGCATCTTTTAATCTGCAGAATACACAAAGATCTAGATAAATAACAAAAGAACATTAGCATGATTAGGCCATAATAAACAATTCCTACATTCTCATTTTTTTCTGAAAATTTGGAGTGGGTGGGCAAATTTTATTTTATTTTTAATCAAATTTGGCGAGAAATTGTGTCATTTTAAAAGAACTTTACCCAAATTGGCTAAAAATCACAATAAAATTTTTTAGGGTGGTTGAAAAAAATTAGGGCGGGCAGGGACGAGAATCTAGAATTTTTTTTTATTATGGCCTAACTGAAAATTTCAATTTTTGTAATAAAACCAAAAAAAGCAAAGGTAGAAACAAACCAGTTTAGAAAGTCAACAGAGGTTATCAGTATCTGATTTAAAAATATACAAAAGATGATGATGTAATCAACAACGAATTAACACCCTTCATAGCATTACGTTGAACTTGGAGATAATGCTTTGATTTTAGCTAATCCTATTGTCCAACCAATAGATTATTATTAGAATGAAGTGGATAAGTATACTGATCAGTAAAAGAAATGCTTTGGTCTAGCTGTTCAGTACACTATTTGAAGCCAATACACAATTGCTAAATTGCACTAGGTTAAGCTGAAGACTGCGGATTACATCTATGAGATAATCGTATCACTATGAAGGCTGTGAATATGGCTTCTTCAGCAGGGCTGTAACTATCACTTTCTTGTACTGTTCTTTTCTACTTTTAGTGAAATACATGTGCATGGCTTCAGAGATATTCAAAATGTCCAATTTACAAAATAATTCATCTGTAAATTACAAAAATATCTATGTTACTGTGAATTTTAGTTTCTACATACGGCCATTTCGACAACTTGTGTCTCTTAAGTGCAGATCAAATCAAACTGTAAAGGAGCTAATTACTCTGAACAATTGCAATATATCTATGGGTAAAGTCAGAGGTAATCTGCAGTAACTCCAAATATTTAAAACCACTGTCACATCATGACATTCATTCAAATTAGCTTACATATAATATGTTCAGTCGATTTTTTATGTTATTGATATTGTTTGTTTTCATCATGCCATAATTATTTACTGTAAATGTGTTTGCGCAATAAATATTGTCTATTGTCTATTGTAAAAGTAAAATTTATATGAAAACCATTTAAACTACTACATGTACTATAAACTCTTATAATATTCAACAGCGACACGTTTTTCTGATTTCAGAACAACCTGACTATGTCCATATTCAGCATGATACTACCGCAGCATGTCAAACACTGAAATTTGAGCAAGTGTAATTCAAAAGTGAATGTGGACACAGTAGAGAGCTTGACACAGTAACTAGATGGACACAATTAGAAGATTGACACAATAATTATCTGGACACATACTAGGGAACATAAAAAATAGCACTTTTGATCCCTCTGTAAGAGTTATGCTAAATCCTTTGACATACCACTGAAAGCTTACATTAAGAGGAATCCAAAGAAAAAAATCCTGCAAAATCTGCCTAAAATAAAGATTTTACATATACAGTAGTCCCCCTCTTGAAAGACCACTCATTTGAGAGACCACCCCTTTCTAGAGGCCACATTTCTCTTGCATTAACTCTTTTGTGAACAAATTGACCCCTTTTGGAAGACCACCCCTAAAACCCAACCAGAGACCACCCTTTCTGTGTCAAAAATATGAACATTACCCCTCTATAAAGACCATGTTTTGTTTTGTAAACACTGATGAAAATTAAATGCCATTTTGTAATAACTTACTGGAATAATTAAACCATCAATTAAATTGACTTAATTAGCAGGTGAGAAGCCCTACATGTATGTTAAAGAGAAATATAATGATTTGATACATAATTACCTGTAATTATTAGAAATTTTATTCTTTAAAGGAGAACTAATTAACTCTCACTTAAATATTTGATAAAGACAAGTTGTTGAGAATGAAATTTCAGGGCCATGCATGATACTTTAATAGGTTTCTTGTTAATGCATGTATTTAAATGAATGCACATGTGTTTTAAATTTGTGTTAGATGTAAATGAATATAAATATAATGTGTCAAATTTGCATGTGATAAATAAGAAGACAGGTTGAATGCTTTCATACATACATTAAGTGAAATAGAATATGAAATGTTTTACATGAAATACTTATATTCAGCCTTTAGATTTTTGGACCTATTCCTTTTGAGAGACCACCCCTTTTGTAAGGCCAATTTTATGTTGCAAATAGGGTGGTCTCTCAAAAGGGGGACTACTGTATTGAAAAATTGCAATTTTGGCCACTTTGACCTCTTTTAGCTCAGAAACGTTAAGTGCTACACAAAATCTATTGGCATATTTCTGAAAGCTTACAACAAGAGGAATGCAAAGAAAAAAATTCCATCTTAATCTGATGAGAAATAAAGATTTAACATATATGTTGAAATTGCAATTTTGACCCCTTTGACCCCTTATAGCTTGTAAAAAGTAAGAGATACAAAAAGTCTGTAGCATACTACTGAAAGCTTAAGACAAGAGGAATGTGAAGAAAAAATCCCATCGAAATCAGATGGAAATAAAATTTAAAGTAATCTGCACATTTGCAATTTTGGCCCTGTTTGGCCCCTCACAGCTCGGAAAGGAAACCAAGATATCAAAAATCTAAAAGTTCAGCACTATGTTAATTTCATTTATCTATTGAAAAAAAAAACTGCATTAAAATCCGACTAGAAATTTAAAAAAATAAAATTTTTGAGATTTGCTCCTTTTGGGCCCCATTTATCTCACGAAGGGTACATGTGATGAGAAATCCGTTGCACACTGCTGGTTGGAAATTTCCTCAGGAGCACACTGAAAGAAACCCCATCAAAATCTGATAAATTATAACAATTCTACAGCCAATTATGTTAAAACATCCAATTTGCCCTTTTTGGCCCATTTTTGAAAAACGGAAGGGGCCACAAATTCCAAAACCAATCAAAGTCCTCCTTTTGTGCCAAGGAACATCGTGTTAAAATTTCATAAGGTTTGATCAACTGGAACTTAAGTTATTGGCCAAAAACAAATGTGTCTACAGACGACGATGCGGGCGACGACGACAACAGCGCCATACCAAATTTTTTGCGGTCGTATTAAACTTACAAATCAAATCAAATATTGGTTGTTTTTACATGACAGAAAGTAAGGCAAAATGTTAGCAGAGTTTCTCAGCCTTGATGATCCCGTCACTAAACAATTTTTTGTAGTTGACAAGGAGGAAATGGGCATGGATGGATTTGACAGATACATGTAAACAGTTTCAAATGAGTCCAATATTTTAATATCTGACTAGATCACTTTCTTAAAAAGATCCAATATAAATGTGTAAACTGCAAAGGCCCACAACTCTTCGACCACTTTCTTTAATCCATTTAAACCTGGACTCCCAACTTTTGTTTTGGTATCAGATACAAAATTATTATTTTCTCTTAAGCGTCTTTAGTTGACATAATAATTGACTGTAATATGAATTCTATTGAAGACAAGTTTCATTTTATTCTCCACTGTAAAAAATATGTTGATATTAGAAAGAAGTACATAAAACAGTATTATTGGCAAAATCCATCCACGTATAAACTTGTACAATTGTTATCAGTACAGAACTGAATAATTTAGGTAAATATTTGATGTTAGCTGAAAAATTACGAAATTAGATTCTGTATGTATTGTAAGTCAGTCATGCTCTGCTATATAACTGTACTTTGGTGTTTGCAAAATATTACTTTTTGTAAAATTATGTATTTATGCCTATAAGCTGTATTGCTTTTGGAATAAAGTATTATTATTATTAGTTGACATAACCAACCTAGAAAGTGACCTTGATTTCAAAAAAGATTCAAAATCATTTGTTTGCTCGAAACTATTTTGCAATATACTGTACAATCAAAATGGGAATCTGTACTGCTAAAAACAAAAAATTTTACAACAAGTGCGGAAAAGTCCAGACAACTGCCAGATAATAATGAAAACTACAGTATGATACCGCTAATAACAACAAATATAAACAACGAAAAAGCGTGTAATGGCGTGTGTTCAAAAAGGGTGTACACGCCATGTGACAATATCTGTGTGTCAACACCTTTGAAAAAGCA
Source organism: Modiolus philippinarum (assembly GCA_002080025.1). NCBI lineage: Eukaryota > Metazoa > Mollusca > Bivalvia > Mytilida > Modiolidae > Modiolus > Modiolus philippinarum. Next base: position 118,930 of record MJUU01071886.1, read on the forward strand.
TGTGTAACATGCGGATATCATGTGAGTTGACAACCATGCAAGTTGGGGCAGTGAAAAATGGATGTTTGTAACATTAAATTCTTAGATTTACCCTTAAAGATCCTAAAATACAGTTTGATTATCTCTATTCTAACATGTCCAATGCGAATCAAAAAACAACATTAAAAATTGATTTACAGGATGTTTGGTATGTGTTTGCGTCATGTTGCTATTGGTTCAGCTGGTAAATCACAGATTTTATCCCTGAAAATTTTGACGAGATCCAATCAAAATTAGAGCTACAAACATAAGCGCATAAGAATTGCACTTCATATAGTCTATTGGGGAGCATTGGTCAGCTGATATGTCAGTAGGACTGATGAATTTTACCACAACTTCCCTGTTAACATACAAAACATAGACATGATAGATATGCCAGTTGGATGTAATCTATCTTGGACATGTATAGGAAAAATGAAAGGATATGGAGTGAATGTACATGTGTCAAAAACGCACACGATACATAGAAAACTCCAGTTTATCAAGGACAGGGCTTTTATTCCTGTCTACATCTTGATGTCGCCTGAGGGTCTTCAACTAGAGGTGAACATTTTGAAATCATGATCATGTTGACAAATTTTGATATCTGAACTCAGTACACTCAGACAGATAATTTGGTTTGCAGGACAATAGGTTATATGCATTGCAGATTGGTGAAACATCAAAAGGTAGACAGTGGTTTATCAGGGAAATGTTTGCATGCTAAACATTTCTGTTTTCATACATGAAAATAAATCTATCTAGGGTTTGAGCTTTCAGGGGATATATTTCTGTTGTCAAAAGGATGCTGCAAATTTTCTTCAGATCGATTTATAATTTAAAAAAATCAGTCACTTTGATAAGCTATAAGGAAGTAACAACAGTTCTATGCCACTTCTCTCAAAGAAAGCTCTATCGGCATTAAATTAAGCAAACCGTGGTAGTTTGAAGAAGATAGTTTTTGATTATCAAAGCAATGAAGGTGGGGGGGAATTAAAATGCCCTTTGAATTCTTCTAGAGTTTTCTCCTGTTGACCATATATTAAAACACGCTTTGAATATTGGGTGAAGCAGTGTTGATTGAAACTTCAACATCTTTGCATATTTTTTACAAACTAAATTTCAGTTCAATTAAACTGTATTTTCTCAGATGTCTCACGTCTCCTGCCTTGACAATTTATCCAGTTACAATCGTGATGATTTTCAATTTTGACAGGATAAAATGTATGATTTTACGTTCTTAAAATGTCTCTGCAAATGAAATGCAGCATCAACAAGAAGATGATGATATATCATTTGATGACTTAAATCATAAAGTTTCTCAAGTTTTTGCCATTGAAATGAGAAAAAATAATCTATATTACAGGTTGGGGATAAGCCCAATTGGGATACTATATCCCATTTGGGATATAATATCCCAATTGGGATATATCGTTATATCCCAATTGGGAAATATGACTAGTTGTTTCTGAATTATATTTTAGGGGTTTAATGTCGCATTATCATGCATGAAAATTATAAATCTATAGGGTAAGAGCTTTCGGGGATATACTTCTGTAGTCAAAAGGAAGCTGCAAATTTTCTGCAAATCGATTTATGATAAAAAAAAATCAGTCACTTTGATTTTGAGCTAACTTAAGCTTCCAGGAAGTAACAACCGTTCTTTGCTGCTTTTCTCAAAGAAAGCTCTATTGGCATTCAAATTAAGAAAACACTGGTAGTTTGAGGAAGATAGTTTTAGATAATCAAAGAAATGAAGTAGGGGAAAAAGTCAAATTAAAATGATTTTTTATTTCTTCTAGAGTTTTCTCCCGTTGACCATGTATTAAAATACGCTATTAATATTGGGTGAAGCAGTGATGTTTGAAAATTCAATATCTTTGCATATCTAAACAAAATAAACTTCAGTTCAATTCAATTGTGTTTTCTCAGACTTATCGCGTCTTCATGGTCTTCTACCTTTAAAATTTAACCAGTAACAATGGTGATGATCTTTAATTTTGACAGAATAAAATGTATAATTTTACGTTCTTAAAATGTCTCTGCTGATCAAATGCAGCATCAACGAGAAGATGACGATATATCATTTGAAGACTTAAACCATAAATGTTTCTCAAGTTTTTTGTTTCATTACCCGTTATTGAAAAGTGAAGAAATAATCCATAAAAAACTGACCAAATATCGGGATATAAGGGAATATCCTAATTGGGATATTATATCTCAATTGGGAAATAATGGTACCGGGTTGTTTCGCTCCTATTACCTGTTCGCTCCGGGTTATTTCGCGCCGGGTTGTTTCGCGCCGAAAAGTGGGTCGTTTCGCTCCGATAATTAATTAAAAGGTAATGTAATGCGTAAGTATGCATCAATGTATATAATTTGTACATAATTATGTCGGATTAACTTTTGAATAATAGAAAATAGTGAACGATGATTTCAAACCATACATCCTAATCAAATAGTTGTATATGTTTCTGAGTTAATGAATTGTTTCAGAGGCAATCATGAATTTATAAAATAGTTCTATAATTAAGAAATGATTAATCATGGCTAATACATCTATGATATATCAGAATATAATGAAATAATTAATTAGTGTAGTCATTAACATTTGTAAGACCCAAGTGCTCCTTGTGAAAATTTTTATAAAGGCATTTTACACTTTTCGTTTTTAGAAGAGCTTTGATCTTGTGGTATCCAAATATGAAAATACAGTATTAACTTGATGAAATTATAAAAACAAAAACAAAAAAGAAAAACACACACACAAAAAAACAAGCAAACAAACAACCCCTACCCCCCAAAAAAATTTTTAAAAAATACAGTAAAATTAGTAATTTAAAGAAATAAAATTTTTGAGCGATATAAAATTTAAAAAAAGTTTCTTGACCACTTTTATTTTTATTTCACTTCTTTAAAAAACAGGGTAGGCAAAAACAAAAACAAAAAATAAAAAAAAAATGTTGGCCTTAAGAACACAAGGCACAATGCCCTTAGTGGGCAGCCGCATTCCAAACCCCCACATACCATACCATACCCATAAATCATTAACAGATTAATATAACATTATCATTGTGTTGTTTGTAGACAGGAGGTTCGACAAATTAAATATATATCAATTTTCGGCATTCCGAAAACAGATTCTGATCAAAAACATAAACAAAAATTAAAAAAAAACAATTTATAAAAGTGGAGCGAAACGACCCAGGGCGAACGGGAATCGGAGCGAACGCACCCGGGGCGAAAGGGAATAGGAGCGAAACAACCCAGTGTGCGAACGGGATTCGGCGCGAAACGACCCGGATTCGGAAATAATACCCCAATTGGGATTATTCCTAACCTGTATAAAACCCCTAAAATATAATTCAGAAACAACTAGTCTTATTTCCCAATTGGGATATAATGATATATCCCAATTGGGATATTATATCCCAAATGGGATATAGTATCCTAATTGGGCTTATCCCCAACCTGTAAAACTGAACAGATACCCCAATTGGGATATTATACCTAAATTGGGGTTTTCCCCAACCTGAGTATCCCAACTGGGTTATAACGATATATCCCAGTATCCCAATTGGGCTTATTCCCAACCTGTTTAAGCCAAAATTTCTTTCATCGACATCATGAAATATAAACAAGTTTGATCATGCAAAGTCGAAAGAAAACTATCTAAATTGCATGATTGGAATATTTTTATACCTTTTGGTTAGCAATTCTGAAGAAAATATATATTGACACAATCGAGAAATTAACTTCAATCAAAAAAGATCATCAGATTGCCTATTTGAATGCATTCTAAATCGAACGCTTTCAAGTTTGGAGAATGTCCGCCATTTTCGATGTAAACAAAAGTAGTAGCGAGTAAATCGACAGGACAGTGGTATTAGTGTCTAGTAGATACAAATACAAAGAAAACGAGTTTCGTTTACGAATTTTATATTTATTTTTTTTGCATAACATATTTACTCTGTTTGACAAATGTTGCATTTCAAGCACTTATTGTTGAATCTATAATGTAATTTAACATAAAATGAGGTGAAAAATGGAAAAAACAAGAATTCGTTTCTTCAGTTTTAAATTTATTGAAGAGTAGAAAATGGCACTCTTTTTGAAAATACTAAGTCAGTAAGTGGGCCGTAAAAATCAGAAAGATCGTCCTACAGCCATGTAATTTGGACCAAACCAATGTATGATACGCAGGAATAATCTAGCTTTTATCTGTGAAAGGAATAATTTTGTTCTTTTGTTTGAAATAAGCAAATACAAATTATAAACTTACAAAACACAAAAGCACATGTCAACTCAATATCATATGATATAAGGTCACGTGACCAAGTCAACTCAATACAAGGTCACGTGATCAATTCAACTCAATATAAGGTCACCTGACCAAATATTGCAAGGTATCATAATTCCGTTTATATTTATATGCAGAATCTCTAAAAGTAAAAATGTATCTGAAGCTCAAAAACCTAGCTCTATTCATAAGTCACTCCCCAGATTAATTTTTACAACTTTACCTACAGGTGGAGGCGGTGAGAAAGTCCACATTTCATTTTATATCTAAGTAACTTCAACATTGATTTATTCATTCATTTTTCATGATATTTAAATGAAACTCGGAATATGCATCGGGGATATCAATATAAACATCATATCCGAATTTCAAGATCAAAGGTATTATAACACTGAATATATTGCAATTTAAAATATCAAATTTTTACATAGATTATATCTGTGAACATTGATTGCGTCACCGCCTATGTTGGGGGTGAAAGATTTAAATCCACTGATCGGATTGGTCAAATTTTCAGCTTGTGATGTCACACCGGATAAGAGAATACTACCACTGGGACACAGAAACCATAACATCAAGAATTGGCATACAATCATCCTTCAAAGCATCTGTCAATGAACACAACCCCATTTTTACAGAAATGATCAAGTGATATATAGTTTCTACAACGAGAACTTAATTTAGTTGATTATGAAATTTCTTGCATCAAGTTAAATAAATTTTGCAAATGTTTGAAAACAAAGGTTTGCCGATTTTTAATCATATTTGAAAATTTATTTAACAAGATGTGAAATGTTTCTCTAATGACAATGTAAAACACCAAGAATTATGTTCTGAATAGATTTGGTGGGAAATTTCTCGTTAGTTTCTCTCTCTAGAGGTGAGAAATATTTTTATTACACCGGTCAGGCGTTGCATGGTTGAATTTGCTAGAAATTAGAGAAAATAGAAAGCTCAGCAGTTCTCTGGCTCTATATGGTATTACTGAACCATTCAAGGCTCTAGATGGTAAACTGAACCATTCACAAGACTTTGTAATGAGAGCAATAATCGATTATGACATTATTTGTAATTCGACCTATCTACACTTTGGTCGGCCATTGTTTTTTTCATTTCCACAGGTTCCATCAATTGTACACATTCCCCGTTTCCCTTCTTTCTTTTTTCTACATCACAGAAATAAGATATGATGTCACAATTCGAAACTTGATTGTTCTAAGACTAAGACTAAGAAACTTTATTTATAGTTGGATATTTAGTATGAGCAAACATAAGCTTTGAAGAGCTTTTAACCAACATTACAACAATAAAATTAACAACATACATGACACACAGCTCATATACATAGCAACGTATAGCACATATATGAAAAAGAGAGGAAATGGGGTAAATGTCAAGGAGACTACATCCCATATCCAGGTTGAAACGACCTAAAACAAAGCATCTAGGGGTCACTGTACGGTCTTCAACACAGTGAGGAACCTCACACCATACAGTAAGCCCTAAATGACCCCAAAAAGGTCAAAAAGTGAATAAATCAATGGAAACAAACCACATCCACATATATAAGTTAAACTTAAAAGGGATGAACATGGCAGAACTGATAAAGCACTAAATTCAACAAAGCAAGCAATATCAAAGCAGTTTAACAGCACACAAGTGCAAGACATAATTCCAGGGGGGTGGGGGGGTACTTCTTTCTATATATTGGTATACGAGGATGTTTAATTTTTTAGGGTCACTTTTTCAGGTTTTAGTATTGATTTGGGGCGATATTTTTCAGGCTTTGGTATTGATTTGGGGTATCTTTTAAGTGCATCAAACTATTTTGGGTGTATATTCATAAGTTAAGTATAGTTTCGGGTATATTGCTTTACAGCCTGGCACTCTAGTATAACAGAATTAAATTTTATGGTTCAATTTGAATTAAAATCACACATATACCTTTGCAATTTGTTTTTGAGCATAAATATTGTATGATAATTTTTGTTAGCAGGTATTTGTTTGGGTATATATGATTTGGTATAGATTCGGGTATACTTTTACTTGCTTTCCTGGTATTGATTTGGATAGGATTTTGATTTTTGCAAATGATCGTCCCCGTCAAAATTTTACCAAGTAGCCCCCTGGGACATAAATACACATAAAAACATAAAACATTCATTGAGATCTACAGAAGCTACATCTGCAAGAGCTGCCATATCAAAAGTGACCGTACGTCAAAAGGTTATTCGGAGACAAACATGACGTCATTCCCAGACAAAATGCCGAGTGTGAATGCATGTTTTATTGTGGGTGATGCACTAAGAAAAATTACAGTAAGTGAAGCTGAACCCTGTGGGAGATCTCCCACTAAGAGGTTACAATAGGTTAACTGGTATGGATTTTAGCCAGAGATAAAAAGGCAACAAATTCTAGCCATACCATATGAAGTTGGAGACCTTTTAATAGAATCATCACTTCTCAAGTTATTTATCTTACATCTAGTCAATAAGGCACCTTCATCTCTTTAAGTGTTTCAACTCGTAATACAGGGGCGGGTTCAGAATTTTTGCATGGGTGTGTATATATAAATCCTGAAAATGTTATGAGAAGGTTTTGACTATTTTTGCATTAAAGTCCTTTTAAATAGATCATTCTTAAGTATTATTCGTAAAGATGTGATAAAATTACACACTAAAGGGCAGCTAGTTGGACAAACATGTTGGATACAGAATTTCCACAACAATTTTTATACGACCGCAAAAATTTTGCGGTCGTATTATGTTATGGCGCAGTCGTCGGCGTCGTATTATGTTATGGCGCAGTCGTCGGCGTCTGTGGCCAGCATAACTTTGTTTCTAGTGGACGGATCATCTTCAAATTTCAGTATGTGGTGTCTTGGCATAATGGCTATCCCGGGTTTTAATTTCGGGTTTATGGCCCCACCCGTTTCAGAAAAAGGGGCCAAAAAGGGGTAAAATTGGGTATTTTTGTGTCTGTGGACAGCATAACTTTGGTTCCAGTGAACAGATCATTTTCAAATTTTAGTATGATGTTTTTTGGCACATGCTTTAGCCCGGGCTATAATTTTATGTTCCTGGCCCCGCCCATTTTAGAATAAGGGGCCAAAAGGGGTTAAATTAGTTGTTTTCACATATTTGACTGTAGAATCTTTATTATTTATCGGATTTTGATGGGGTTTCTTTCAGTAAACTCCTTAGAAAATTTCCAATCTGGGGTATGCCAACGGATTTCACGTGGCATGTACCGTTCACGAGATAAATGGGGCCCAAAAGGGGCAAATTTCAAAAATTTCATTTTTTTATTTTTAGTCCGATTTTGATGCAATTTTTTCCAAAGGATTCCTAATGAAAAATTATCGTAACGCTCTACTTTTAGATTTTTGGTAACTTGTTTCCTTACCCAGCTATGAGGAGCCGAAGGGGGCCAAAATCGTAAATTTACAG
>MJUU01071887.1:672-30511 GCA_002080025.1 Modiolus philippinarum
GGGGGGGGGGGCTAAATCTTTCGTATTATTTGAATAGTATCAAGGCACAGTAATCAGAATTACTTGTTACAATAGTGGTCTATTGACATAATTTCTGGTTTTTTTTCGAAGTCACTTATAGTTGAATGTAATTCGTTAAAAGGGGCGGAGCTTCAATTGTGCATTATCTAAATTTGCATAATATTAATCCACTACTATTAGGTTCAATGTGTTTTGTGGAGAGAGATTTTGATATAGTGCATTATCATTAAAGGCCGTCAGATAATGCACTGTTTAAGCATTACCATCCATTTTATTAGTATTAAACCATGCTAAGATCAAAGGAATCATATTACAAAACGTTTTATTGACTTATTTCTTTTATTATAAAAATCGAGCCAAGTATTAACTTTTACACTTAGTCTACTAAGTAAATTTTTACAACAATATTCAAGCCAGGTTAGATTATTTGTTTGGAAGTACGAGTGGTTCTGGAGTGTGGTCTTCCAAACTTCGTTATATTTGAAATATATTAAGGTTTTCGACTTTTAATTTGCTCACAAAATTATATGACGTCTTCAAGCTTGCTATTTTCTATACTACAAGCGAGTTCTTTACTTCTTCGAGTCGGTAGTGGCTAAGAATGTATGCTCCTTGAAAAAATGGGCAGGGTACCATGCAAAGCAACATTATTTCGATACTATTTTACGTTTTAAATAGTGCATTTTATCAACAATGAAATGTATGTCAGTACGTATATTGTAAAAAATGTTATAATTTTCTGAACGCTTGACGAGTGGTTTATAAAATAACGATTCATAATTCTGCACAAAACGTTCTGACTTAATATCTGAGGATATATCTTATAATTCCTCTTTAGATACTTTCGATAGCTCAATTGTTGTACACCACAATGAGTAAGGCCATACATAAAGTAATATAATTGTTTGACCTTTGATAAAGATAAAAAACATATAAAGGTAATAACAAAATACAAAAAAAATCGTGAAGAGCCAAAGTTCCAGAGGCGAAAAATTGTAGACCGCAATGATCCCAACTTGGTACAGGCATTTCAAAAGAAATGTAAGGTTAACCGCTTTTATTGCCCTCCAATGCTCCCTTTCTTTGCTGTAGTATCTGGCAGAAACTCAACGGCAATTGCTATTGACAGATGGTAAGACAGTGAAATGTTCATCTCAGTATAATGTTAAAAATTAGATTGTGAAAAAAGGATCTATTGGATGGTTGATTGTTAAATGTCGTTTTCTTTTTTCATAATGTTTTATTGGCATATCTGGATATACAAATTACTGCCTGTAGTCGATACAGTGACTTCCTTGATAGAGCTTGGTTGCTCACAAATAAGTTACTTAAACAAGGGTATGTAACCCCAAACTTTTACGGTCGACATCACAATGTTCTGAACGGCTATGGGATAACCGTTTACCAGGTGACGACATATCTTTAAAAGCTTAATTATTGTTTCCTCTACCGAATTTGACTTTATTACCGAGTTTGACCTTACTACCGGATTCGATATTTTCAACACGACGGGTGTCTTATAAGAAGCAGGAGATCGTTATTTTACCGGTGCTCCTGATCTCAACCATGATTTTTTATTTGGGTCCGTGTTGTTCATCTTTGTGTGTATGTGTGTCTTCATTTTTCTTTTCTGTGCCATACTCATGCTGTGTCTCTATTTCTTTGTTGTTTCCGATGTTGCCATTGTCCTTTGGTTATTCGTTTTAGATTGACGGTTCGGTTCTAACTTACTTTCCGAATGTGGTTCTAACTGGCTTAGTTTCAGAGAAGAACATTTTTGAATATGTTGTCCCTTTAGATCAAATGTTAAGCTTTGTTTCCTGCTTGCAATCGTCTTGAATAAAGTTGGATACTGACCAAAAAAAAAAATCTTTGCAGGGCACAACTTTAGGACTATTATGGAAAATATCGTTTAATTGGCCAAAATTACTTAAAAAGTGATCTATAGGTTACAATGGCATACTATTCAAAAATGTAATAAACTACCGACTATCATGGGGGTAAGGCATGAAACTGAAAACTACGCAAGAATTAGTGTGACCAAGTTTGATTCTAATTGGCTCAAAATTTTCAGATAAGATTTGTGAATGAGAAGAGTTGTTCCGATCGTAGGGATGATAAAGAATGTTAAGAGTTTGTTATAAAACAAACAGACAGACAACAAAAGAACCTCAGAATCTGTATAACCTATCTACACATGAGACAAATTCTTTACAAATGCATGAAAATCCAGCAATGGAACAACGTTTTTATTAATTTCCTTCATCTTAAAGTCACCAAGAAGCCTCCAACAATAAGATTTGCTGATACCATATAGTAAGTTCAAGGCAGCCCCTAGCACAACTTTGAGGGAATTCAATGCTAATTGTCGATCAATGCCTCATCTATGTCTTATTGGGCACATGGATGACGGATAATGAACGAACAAAACATTAAGTGGAATATTCTTCTTGCAACCACTTTCATTTGTTGCCCTACAAAGATACTAGTGTCCTAAGCTAGTGGACAGATACAACAGACAAAGGCAGGGTTTTTTTCTTATCAAGTTGATTATAAAAAAACTTGGCATCATAACATAGAGATGTGGACACTATTAACAGGCGTCAGAATAATATTTGAAAATTGAAAAAAATAATAATTAAATGCCATAATTTGAAAGCATGATAGTGGATCCATATGAGATATTCTCTCAAAAACAAGTTCACCATAATTGAAATGTATAGAGAGCATACATCACAAGTATTGGCACATCCATGAAATTTGTAAACACAAGGTCAGAAAGCCATTTTAGGATCAAACCTGCCCACAGATAACCTTAAATAATCAAAATACAAAAAAAAATACCCCAGCTGCATAAAATCAGTAAAAATACTTCATTAAAACTGTCAACACAAGTGGGGGAAAAGCAAGTTGGGGTCAAAACAAAACTTCATGACTAATCCTTACCCATAAATCGTCAAAATTATAAATCGTATATCAGATTGGCACAATATACAATCCGGGAGATACTGCGCATTAGCTATGAAAATTCGGTTAACCACCAAGAGGTCACAATTGAAATCGTTTATGGCCCCAAAACCGATTTAATTTGAAAATATGCAATATCTAAACTTAAGAAAATTTTGTTAAAACCTAAGGAGCACCTCTTTTCTGCAAAGCTCTATCCTTAGCTGATTTTGACTTTCTCTTTTAGGTCTTATTGGTGCTTTGTTCTCTCTCAGCTTTTCCATCTTTCAGTTAACGGATTTCCAAATGTTTTTATTTTATCTGCACTGAAAAGACATAAGTTGTCGAAATGCGCATATGTATAAAATAATTTTGCAGTTAGGAGCGAACCTCCTTAAAACATAATAATTCATGACTGTTGGTGATTTTTGGAGATAAACATATGGACGGTCATTATTTTTGTTAATATTTCAAGGAGAGTATAGCGTCGCGGGTCGAAGGGTAAGATAAACGATAATAATGGACATCCACATGTAAACTGAATACAAATCACCGACGAAATGAATTATTTTGATTCTGATATGAAATTTAGTGAACAAGGTGGACCTATGGTGTACAATGTAACAACGGCCGTTACATAAGTTTTGTTGACGTTTTGGTGAAGTTGGATATTTACAATTGACTAGTCGCCATTGTTTCTATTGCTGACATATTAGAATTACCTATCTAAGTAATAAAACACTGAACTTAATTTTTATTATACAATTCAATTACATTTATATAATGTTCTAAATTCTGTTCAGTATTATTTTCCTTGGTTTCTGGCACAAGTCCTGGCAGAAGACTGGAAAGACAAGGATGATAATTAGTAATGCTAAAAAAGAAAGTACAATGTATATTGAGTTTGTTATACTGCGTTGGAATCTTATATTTTGCATCAATTGATAGTTAACTGTGTATGATTCCATTAACACAAACTAGTAAAGTAACTCTCTTTTTGGACCTTGAGCACTCTACTAAAATGATCATGCAGATATTCTCTGAAATATATCTTACTAATTTTGTTTTCAATCAGTATAATATAAGGGGAGTACGAGTCTCAGAAATTTTGTATCTAGATTTTAAACTCTTACCTATTGTTTTGGAAAACTTACTTATAAAACAACAGGAGAAAAAATATTGAAAATCCATGAAAGAATTTTTGAGATACTACTATATGACGTACAAAATTAGGCGGGAAACAGTTCTATCAAGAGTTTGACCTGTGATTATAAAAAAAATATGATGCATGTGTAAACAAAAATCTGTTTCAATAGATAAAACCAAGGGAAATCGAATGCTTCTGAAATCTGACGTTCATGCTCCGTTTTTTGTTTTAAATGATAGAACAACTATTACATTATATATTTTTTGGCTGTAGGAGAAAATTCCTGTGGTCGCAATTTCTTTAATTTTTTTTAAAATTTGAGTCAAAATTAGCGACATTTTCACTGAATGCGAAACAACTAACTACATGTATGTTTACTTCCTGAAATATTCCAATTTGAACGAAAATACAAATTCTACAAAAATCATGGATGAAATGTCCACCGTTACAGTGAATTCGCCCTTTGCGTAATACTACCAAATTAAAGTCGATATGCTATTAAACCATAGCATCTGGATTTTTTTTACAACCAGAGATAACTTTATTCATTTCTTCTCAAAAAAAAACTTGAAAGACTTAAGTCAAGTAAACTTACATTAATTTATCGACAAATTTATTTATTTATTTAAATAACATTTAATTTAAGATAAAATATGATAGGGTTATATTTCGAAATGTATTGGAGTCACCAAGTTCTATGTCAGTATTTTTTTTTTTGGAAGGGAGGGGTATTGACTTACTTATACCAATAACCAAAGTACGATTTATTTTGCATAAAATTTCTAAAACTCTCTTATATTTTCAAAAGTTGTTGTTAAAGAATGAATCGACTAATCAAAGTAGATAATGAACATTTCTTTATACCCAAAGAATCCCCCATATTGTGGAGCTGCAAATATATTAAATGACGGATGCCAGCTTTGAAACTTATTAAATAAAGACAATGGAAACATTATTATAAAAAAAAATACAACACCCGAACTACCACACTATTTCAATATGTGTGTATGCTGGTTTATCGGTGAAATAAAGCTTACTTTTTGTTGCTTCAAAATTTTCATAACTAATCATGATTCCATTTAAACTAAAATGAGACCATAGCCAGTAACTGCGGCAATATCATTTCGATGCGCTGTGATCTGCTTTTCTAAAACATAAGCAATGAAAGGATATGGAGTAAAAGCAAATGAAACAAAATCTCCATAAATACATGGAGAAAAACAAGCAATAAAACTGAGCTTTTATTGTTGTTCTTCATCTTGAATTCACCATGATGCCTTTACCAATGAGCTTTGTGCCTACCTCAAAGTGAGTTCAAGACGGTCCCGAGCAAGGGTTTGAGCGGAATTTATTGCTAGATGTCGAGCAACGGTACATCCATTTTTTTACTAATGAATACGGGATCGCCAGCAAACATAAAATCAACTGGCAATGTTTTCTCACAATTGCTGCAATCCATTTTTTGATAAACAAAACATGTATAATGCAGGTGTGTAATCCAAAATATCGTCTCTTTTGGCACCCTACAAAAGGAATTTTGTTTAACCATCGGGACTTCCCGATCACACCTCCAAAACTGCTAGTGCTTAAGTTTTGTGCCGTTCTTGTGCATTTAATGTCTCAATTTGGCCAGTAGTCTTTGCTTCGTTTAAAAACAGTCTGATTTAAGAGCAGACCATATAAGACTTTGCATTAGAGAAAGCCACATATTTACATTAAAGAAACAATTTTGAAATGTATCAAGGTATCTTCAGTGTGTTATTGTGTCGTGTTTTTCTTCATTTTGGGCACATATATTTGGAAAGTTACAAAAATAATCAATGAAAATAATGTTTCTTATTATAAAAGGTTTTATAAAATACCAAGCATGAACAAACCTACTATAGACTTTTTAAGTTATACCAACACGCAAGTCAATTATCCCATTATTTTTCCATTTTCAATTTTATGTATTGTGAAAAATAACAAAATACTAAAGTTACTTTCAATTAAGTTTCTGCAATGAAACGTTTTCATTCTATATAACTTACAATTTTGAACAAAATGCAGAACTTTCTGTATCCCCACGTATCCTTAATTTAACTGTTAAGCATGACCCTTCTAAATGCATGCAGGGCACTGTTATTTTATCTGAATTGAAATATTTTCTGACAACACGTACAATGGAATGCATGCCTCAAGTATTTGTTCTCAAATCAAAGCTAACCTACCCCTTGGCTCACTATGTTTAGGTCTTTTATGATTTAAAGACGTATTAACAAAGGGTGGTATCAACATCATTGCTTATTAACTCAAAAATCATTACTGTGGTACTTAGCAGAAATAGTTGTTAAACAAGTCCATGAAATACTCCTTACATCTTTCCAAGTTAATAACAGCGGCATAAGATTGTAATTTCAACTTTCACCTCATGTCATTTATGGAACAATGTTTCAGCAAATAAATATCATGCTCACCCATTGATAGCTTTTTTCACGTCTTAAAGTCTTCCCGAATTTGACATAACCAGTTCTGACGCAACCCTAGATTGACTCACCAACACGGATGTCGTTTAGAGGAGCAAGGCAGGCTTATCCTTCGGGAGCACATGATGTTACTCCCCGTTTTCATGTGAGTTCACACTATGAGTGCTTTAGTTCTTAATGTCGTCCTTTTATTTTACATAGTTATATTATTCTATAAGAGACATAAGTTGTCGAAATGCGCATATGCAGAATTCAAATTTACAGTAACTTCGGTATTTAGTCATTTGTTACCACTGGGTCGATGCCACTGCTGGTGGACTGTTAGTCCCCGAGGGTATTCACCAGCCTAGTAGTCAGTACTTCGGTGCTGACCCGAAAGCCGATTATATTTGGAACCGTACAATATCTAAATTTTTATAAATTTTGTTGAAAACTAAGGAGTATCTCCCTCATGCAAAGCTCTGTCCTTAGCTGAGTTTGGCTTTACATTTAGATCACACTGATTATTTGTTCTCTATCAGTTTTTAAACATCTTTTAGTTTATGGTCTTCCAAACATTTAGATTTTATCTGCACTGAAGAGACATAAGTTGTCGAAAGGCGCATATGCAGAATCAAATTTACAGTAACTTCGGTATTTAGTCATTTATTTCCGTGTCTAGTGGATGTCTCACGTTCTTGTCTTACCTTTGTTTTTCTCTGTTGCCGTTTTTTGCCATGTCTTGGACTTTGATTTTAGTTATCATCACTTTCTTTGTTCCTTCGGTATTCTACTGTCGTTGGTTCCTTAGCTGATTTTAGCTTTTCATTGCGATCCTGCTAGTTATATGCTGTCCTAGAGATTTCAGAGTTATTGTGTTGAACTTCGATATGTTTCATTTGATCTGCATTGAATACACATAATTTGTCGAAACGATTAACTGCTGAAATTAAATTTGACTTAACACTGGTATTAAGTTATTTTTATTCATTTTATTTACATGAACATTCAGGATTACACAGTCATTTTTTCTCAAATTATTTCAGAAATGGGAAAAGAAACATTGAAGACGTTCGACATATAATGACTATTGTCAATTTTCTTGGCACCTTATTTCTTAAATTCGTTTGCGGCAAAATGTTTAGTTTAACAAGCGTTATAAAAGAATAGGTGACAACTGAACCGTCAGAGTAAAATAAACAACCCAAGGTCAATGGCAACATTGGAAAAACAAAGAAACAATGACATAGCATGAGCACGGTACAGAAAAGAAAAATAAAGACACGTACGTAACAAATTTACATAAATAAACAAAAATAAACAACACGTGCAAAACAAAATTAGTATTGAGTGATTTTGATCGAGTCTTATATATCTATCAAATCAAAAACTTTCTCTCTCTGTCTTTTTTTTCAAATTTTAATTTTTTTTTTTAATTTGTTTATTCATTTATTTATTTTTATTTATTTTTGTTCATTTACGTCTAGCTCAATTTTTACTATTAATTCTGTAAACTGAATATTGTCTGATATGGATGTTTAACGTCAAAACAATAGATATTAAGCGAAATATTAATCTTTTAAAGCAAGTTTAGATTATATATTTGTTTCTGACAAATGCAACATTATCTTTTCCAGTTTCAATATTCCTGTTGCTCCATTGTTAATTCTTTTTTGAAAAACTCATTGTATGCGTCACTCTATTTTTACATCCTAAACAAGTATAAAATCAAAATTAAAAACATTTTTTTTCAAACTTCAAATAATAATAACTTAATTCACGATTACAAACCTATTAGTAAATGAATGGAAATAAGAAATCCTTTTAGTGTGTTCTCAATGTTATGATGATACTACGACATCTAATTACCACAGTTATTACAATGTTATTTTGACGCAAACTTGAACATTAAGAACTACGATATTGTTCACTTGCGTACCTGGTTATATGAAGGAATGAATGCTCTTTACGCACGAAACGAACTTCGTACAACCACCTTGTTTTGGAACAAACATATTTTATGGGTTTATCAATGACAAAAAAACCTGTCTTTCACACCTCTTTCCTTCCCAACATCCACCACATACGCAATAGCGAAAATCAATATCATTTAATGCTATACAAGTTCCACCATTAAAACAATAGTCAATACAAGCTGGATCTACAACTGAAAGAGAGATGAAAGGATAAGTTGAATTAAGACGCTAAATATGCCAACTGATTTAACAAAAAATGAATATGGTAAATGCATCATTTCTTTGAAACCTTTCAACACCAGAACATCTTCAGTTTTTAAGTATACGTGATTCTTTTTTTCGAACATTGCTTCATTCCACTGAAATAAGCTAATTTCTAATACCCCTATTTATGGCAATAAGCATTGCGCCTATCAAAAATTAAGCGACATGGGGTATATGTATTGGCTGTGGTTTCAGGTTGTTGATTGCTAAAAACAGGTCATTTAACCAATCACCAAAAGGCCTAAATTCTCTGATTAATAATAGATCACGTGCAGACACTTGATAATGAAATTGTAACACAAAAAGGAACAAAATTTGTCAGGTGATTACATCATTTGTTACAAAAATGCTGATTCACGAAAAACGAAATGCTCCGCACAAAATCATGGTTACTCTCATCCGCCGACAACTGGCAATAATCAGTAGGAAAACAACTATGTATACATGTTCTTGAATTTGTATATTCACATCTGGTATACTTCTCTTGTTGTATTATATTATTGATTAAAATTGTAAAGGGACTGAAAGAAGCCTTTTTTCGTAATGAAAAATTACCGTTAAATGTGTATCGGCCAACCCTTTTACACACCAATATACATCGGCAAACGAAGACGGAACCAAAAAAGGGGGAATGTGGAAATTACAAAATAAAACATTCAAAAGACGGCATTTCATATCCAAAGCAAGTTGAGACAGCTTGACAAAGACAAATAGACAAAACTGAACAAGAACGAGAACGCCAAAAACTAAAGCACTAGTGTCGTGAACCCCTACAAAAGCCAGAGAGGTGCTTGGAAAGGGTAAGCATGATCTGCTCAACGCGTGAAAACGGTCACATTGCAAATGAAAAGTCCGGTATTGTCTCATTCGGTGTTTGTCAGTCCGGTAATAAGCTTTGGATCTACCAAATGATATCTTTTCTCATTTGTGAAAAAAAAATATTGAAGCGGTCTGTCAAATCATTGTGATGACTGTTATGACAATTGCAATATTTTTGCAGAAACTAAATTCACAGTAACTTCGGTATTTTGTTATATATGGAACATAGTCTTTATGTTTAATTTTTCTAAACAAGAAAATCACTTTATTGAAACTAGAAAAACTGCGAGCAAAGCTCATATATATATACCCCCGCTCCCCAATTTTATTCCAAAAATAAAAAATAAAACGGGATAAATTAAAATGATCAAAATAAAATTTTCAAATAATTGGTTCAAAATGGCAGTGTGTAATGAAAATTTTGTAATAGTTTCAGTGAATTTCATCAATTGGTTTAGGTAAGTACCTTATGAAAGACGGATAAACTGTCCTATTTGATTCCAGAAATAAACTATAGGACATTAAAGAGCCTCAAGGTCAACTGGTCCATGGCTGACGTAGATCTTTAAATGCTTTCCCATTGGGTTAAATGTTGTACTGTGTTCCCTGCTGATGACCATCTGCGATCTGATGAGGACTTGCAGGACGACAAATTTTTAAAAAGAATCTAACCAAGGGCAGTTATGACCAAGTATGGTTCCAATTGGTCGGGTCATGTGTTTCCAATAGGGTCCAATATAAAACTAATTTCCCCGAGGGTAGATATCTTCAATAAGTTACAGGCACGTCAGAAATCTTCAATCATGAAGATAAGTACTTGACATGCTGTATAGTTTGCTTCGTAAACCTAACGGTATTTCAAATCGTGTTTGAAATACATGGCAAAATGTATAAAATTACAAAAATTTGTAAAAAAAATAACTCCTAAATGGGTTTTCAGATTTTCTTGCAAATTTTCAGAACATGATATGCTGAAGATTTTTGCACTTTAAAGTTGACCTTTATCTGTTTTATTCCAGCGATTCAATTTTGCTCTTTTCAATGCGAGTATCATTCTGTATTGTGCTGATTTTCCTCAAAAGTTATTTTGTAAATTGAAAGTACAAACCTCCATCACTTGCTCTTTTTTCACGAAGCGTAGGTTGGATGGCGGATGCAAGAACTACAAAGCAGAACCACACACATGCGATAGTCTTCATGTTGTAGAGTTGAATTCCTGTACATCACATTTGACCATACTTTGTTTATGAATGAACATTCCCGTCGTCAATTGCCTACCTGAAATAAAATAAATGACAAAGATTTTGTCATTTGTCATTAGATAACTTAGTGATCTATCACAAAAATAGAATTGTAAATATTTTGAATCAATTATCATAAATCATATTTCTGTGTTTTCAAATTAGTACCAGTCATTCTAAACTTTTTATCCTGAAGGTTCAAAACAAATTATATTAACAAAAACACCGTCAAATGTATTACAAAATCTGGCGTTCTCTTTTGGAAACGAAGTAGTCGAACCGAATACTCAAATGTAATGCAGAAAATATCAAAAAGAGAGTTGGTACAAACAAGTAAGATGACAAGTAAGTTACACTTTTACGGGGTATTTAACTTCTCCAATAGCAATAGCTCGGTACAGTTCGTAGCACGTGGTTGCCTGTTTTGTGTACTTTATTTTCAGTTAAGCAGTCACCTATGGGAATAATTTCTTTTTTATGAATCCAGGGGTTCAACAATAGTTTATGCCCTTAAAACTTTATTTTCATTGCAAACGTCAGGCTAAGTGTGAACTTTTAAACATGATTTCAAGATTTCTCTATAAGTTTTTTCAACATTTTATAGCTTATGGTCTTCCAAACGTTTAGATTTAATCTGCACTGAAGAGACATAAGTTGTCGAAATGCGCATATGCAGGAAATAAATTCACAGCGTTATTTAGTTATTTACTAAGTTAACAATAAAAGTCAACACAGGTTAAATTATGAGTTGAAAAGTATGAGTGTTTCTGGGATGGCGGTACTTATGGCTTCGAACTATTTCCAAATTTAAATGTATCCGACCTATGATTTGCTTACATAATTATTAAAAAGTGTTCGAACTTGTTAGTATATATACTAAGAGCAATTTTCTCATCAGTGCAGATCAAATCAAAACATTTAGAAATCCATATGCCGAAATCTGTAAAAGCTGATTACCACAAAAGATCGAAATAGTAAAGACAAAATCAGCTAAGAACAGAGTTATGCAAGAGGAGGATACTCCTTTAGTTTTGAAATAAATTTGCTGAATTTAAATATTGCATGTTTCTAAAACTGTTTAAAATTTGTTTAGAATGTTTGAAGTTATGCTTTTTATTATAAACAATGTTAGTAGGTATATACTAAGTCAGGAAATTTATTAAGCCTTTGTGTGTCTTGTCTGTTTTCTAGTTAGTTTACTTTATGTCTATGGGAGTCTAGGATGATGTTTATTTCGCTGAACTTGATTACTCATTATTTAGGGGCCAACTCCGACCTGCCGTTTGGTGTGGGGTTTCCTCACCATTCATTGAAGATCTTATGGTAGCTTTCAGTTGTTATTACTCCCCTTTGGGTCATTGTCTCTTTGACACATTCCCCGTTTCCCTTCTTTTTCCTATAGTCTCTCAATATCACTTCATTGTTAATCTAACATTATTACCAGTTTATTACGTGTATTTCTCAAATCAAGACAGTGATTCGCGTCTTCCCGGATTTGACATTACCGGTTTTGACTTTTCCCTGGACTGATCCCACTGACAGTGTGACGGTTGCTGTGCACACAGCAGAACATGCTTACCCTTCCGGAGCACCTGATGTTACTCTTGTTTATTGAGAGTTCACACTGTTAGTGCTTTAGTTTTTGTGTTGTATATGTAATGTTCGTGTGTTTTGTTGGCATGTGGTGTCTTTGGTCTTCCGTCTTTTGGTGTTCTTGCTTTTGCCTTGTCTCTCGACTTTGATTTGTGTAATCTTGTGCTTTGTTCCTTCGGTATTCTACTGCCGTTGTTTTGAAAATTAAACTACTAGTATCTGCGAATTGACATTTTCCATAACTCCATCCTTGAACACTGCAAGGAGTTAGGCCGTACATTTATTTGTTAGATATTTGAAAATGATACCTAAAAACAAGTGTCATGTCCGGCTTCTGTCTGTTACAACATTTGATTTCCAGTTGTATTTTTTCAATACATGTAATTTTTTGATTACCATATTTTGTGGAAAACCACTAACATTAACCTACTTTTAGTAAATAATAATTGATTACTTTGTGTAAAAATAAACTGATCAACTTTTTCTTCGGTAAACTGCATCAGGATCACCAAAACAAGTGGTTTGGGATAATCTAGTTGATAATAATTCACTGTGCAATATTTGCATACCTGTAATCAATGCCTAATCAGATCTACTTCATGAAAGAATATTTTTTTGACAATTTTTGATGAGCTTTGGTCTTTTAGAGTGCATATGTCATGTTTGTCCTTCGTAGCTATATACAAAAGGTTTCGTATAAACTGATATCTATACGCTAAGGCTTCACTGTAGAGATTCCAATCTCGGAAAGAAAAAAGGCGGGAGCGATGTTTAAAGGGAAAATAAAAGGATCTTATGCCTAATAGAGGGTATGTAAAACATAAAAACGTAATTTTTGGTGAGTTTTTATTATGAATGACAGAAAATGGTCAAGTGAACAAACATTATGTTTATCTATACTTTATTCCTCATCCATGACCAAAAGATACATGGATGTAGGGTTGTTCAACATCTATCAATGGTTTCAACCCAAACCGGTGCTAAGGGCCGCCTTGAACTAACTATCAGGCATAAGCAAAGCTTATTGTGGAAGGCCTCATGGTGAATTCAAGATGAAGAACCCGATATAAGTGTTTCCATTGATAACTGCTACTACGTATTTGTAGAGACTTTGCCTCATGTGAATTTATTCCATATTCTTCCATTGTTATCTAAGTCTGGATTTTGTCTCTCCTGCAGTGTGAAGTCTTTAAAAAAATACCCGTGCGAGAGATGTATGCTCCCTTTATATATTCCAGTTATAGTGTACTCGTTCTCGGGAGAATTTTTCCTGTTGATATAATATCATCCTTTCAAATTTTGACCAAAGGGTCAGTGTGAGCTATTATCATCACCCGCCGTTTGTCGTCAGATAACTTTTCACATCTTCATCTTCTCCTCTAAAATCACTGAATCAAATTCAAAAAAGTTTTACAGGAACGATGTACTTATGGTGTTTACAAAGATTGCACATTGCGTTCCGACACGACAAGGAACATGGCCGCGACAGCAGAACTTAGGTTTAACACTGGATCCTTGGGGAAAACACACCTTTCTTCTTCTCCTCTGAAAACACTGAAGCAAATTCGCCAATACTTTACAGGAATAAATTACTTAGGGTCCATTTTACGATTGCTCACTACGTTCCGATCTGACAAAAAAAATTGCCACAATCGCCGAACTTACATTAAAGAATGGGCACTATGGAAAAAATAAAATTTTCATATTCACCTCTGAAATCACTGCAGCAAATTCAACCAAACATCACAGGAAAGATGTACTCAAAGTCATTTACAAAAATTACTCATTTTATTCCGATCCGCCAAAACATAGCCATAGCGCGGAACATCGTTATCATTGGAACCTAATGGGGGAAATCACATTTTACAAGGTGAACCAAAGTTTTAAGGAGTGAAGATCCTTTTCAAAAATTGGCCATTTCGTTCCGATATATCTTTCAATATATCCCATCATATACACTAGGAAACAATGGCAGGAGAATACGGAAGGATAAAGGAGTAGAATTTAGAAAAATCAAAATTCAAAGACATGGCTTAAACGAGGACACAAAAAACAATGACATTAGATACAGAAAACAATGACGTTAAACACAGAAAACAATCACGTTACACAGATACAAATCACGGAAATTGAAATCACAGCAATCAAAACAAAGGCACTCAAAGTGTGAACTGCAGTGAAACTGAGAGTGACATCAGGTACTCCGGAAGGGTAAGCATGTTCTGCTCTGTTAACAGCACCCGTCATACTGTGAGTGAGTCAATCTAGGAAAATGTCTGAATCGGTAGTCGAATCCGGAAAACGTGAATCTAATTGAAAATGTCCTCTCTCATTTGGGATACTGATACGTCATATCTTTCAATGATGTTATGGTGACGGCCATAGAAATTCTTGAGGGATGAAATTAACATAGGTTGAACAAATCCCTGACTAAGCAGCTTTTGGGACAGTGTTTTTGCTATGTTAAAAAAATCACTGTACAAATTGCACGCTCGACAGCAACGAATCAACTGTGAAATGTACACTCCATATGCTGGAGAGGTAGGTATATTGCTGCAAAGAAAGGGAAAGTATACAATTAGGAAATTGAAATCATCACGCTTGTCATATAGCTTAGATTTCAAACGTGCTTCTTCGTCAATATACAATAAAAGATCTAGGTACGCAGCTGAAGTAGATGTATCGGTTGTTTATTTAATTTCAAGATCATTGGGATATATCTGATGTAAATACTCCTTAAATTTAGGATTATTTAGGGAAAAAACATCGTCTATGTAGCGGAAGCTGGAATTAAAGGACGTGGCTAAATGTTTGAGTTTTCTTTGTGAAAGCCCTTGTAAAAATTGGCCTCGTACGAATAAAGAAAAAGATCAGCTTAAATTGGCGCACAGTTAGTTCCCATAGGAATCCCTATTGTCTGATGGAAAACCAATTGACAATACCCTGCTGGGAGCTTACAAACACCTGAATTAACATGAGATATATGTATTGAAGTCAAATAGACATGCATTAATAGTTTCTAGAATTTTTAGAAGGAATCTCCATTCAGCACTCTTATCAAAAGATTATCCAATTGCAGGGAACTAATCATCATATTATTAAATTAAGAAGACAAAGCTTTTTTCGTTTTATATTTACCATATTTCATGGGGAATCACTATATCGTGTATAAACATGTATAACATTACTGAATCACTCAGTATATACAAATGTACATCCACACCCACATCACATATTTTAACAGAAAAATAAGTGATTTTTTGTTAAAAATATGACATAAATCTTCATTCTTTTATCGGCTTTATTGTATAAGGAAATATAAGATATTTACACTATATAAATTCGGGGGTATCAGTAAAATTTCGATTTTCCATAAATTCTATACAAAATATTTGTTTGATAGGACCTTTTAATGAATGAACAAAATAAGGATTTCTACTACACATATTTTTAAAGACAATTGGAAAGAATATAAAATAAACTACATATAACTGAAAATGTAAGGGAAATATTCTAAATTTTAAACATCAAGAATAATTACAATTTATTCGTTTCCCTATACAATATATATGAATTTATATCACTTACCAATTACTGGTAACTAACTTATCTTAGAAGGTGACAAATTCTTAGCTATTTATCCTATAATATTGTAATCCTGGATGTAACTCGCTGGATGTATGTTCAGTTACAAACCTCTTTGTTAACATGTTTAAACGATTTGATCACCAACAACTAACCAAATCTAAAGCATGTAAAACATTGTTTGAGTTCATTTTTCAGACTAGTCTTTACCTTCGGGTACGAATACCTATCCACTGCCCCTAAAACTGCTATACTGCTGAATGTGGCATTTATGACCTCATATGTAAAGATCTTATATATACTTGACTAAGTACCGAAGTTACTGTGGATTTAGTTTCTGCATATGTGCATTTCGACAACTTATGTCTCTTCAGTGCAAATAAAATCAAAAATGTTAAAAAAAACTGATAGAGAACAAATAACCAATATGATCTAAATAGAAAAGCAAAGATAAGTTAAGGACAGAGAGCGGCGTTTTCAGCAGATAAAAAAATTATGCTTGCTCGTATCTCTAGGCCCTGATAATAAATCTCTTTTCCTTAAAGTAATATCTTACTTACAAAGAAATGATTAGTGATTACTTTAAATTTGGAGATGATAATTTATCGACAACATTTGGATGACAACAAATTTTTGTTCCAATATATTTTTGAATTTATTGAAAATAGTAAAAGATTCTGATTTATATTATTGTACATATCCATTTACTATTATTTGTACCTTATTGGGTGAGTGTGTGCGAGAGAGTTTTTTTGTAATGTATTTTGTCTTGTATATATTGTCTTGTCTATCTTTATGTCAAGGAGAGCAAATTTGTTGCCCTCGGGCTGTTTTTCATCCTCATTAAATGAATAAAGCATTAGATTAGAAAGTAATATCTGCATATTTGTATACGTTACCGATTAGCAGTTGGTGGTCCTATGGATGGCCAGTATTTTCGCTTAATATTTTATCCAGAGTAGCGGGACAAGGGGTAAAATAAACGAAAATAACGGACATCCATATCTAATCCGACTACAAACTACCTGCGAATATGAAATATTTCGACTCTGATATGAAATTTAGTGAAAGACGTGAACCTTTGTCTTTGCATAAAGTTTTACTAAAGTTATTGTGCACTTGGATATTTACGCATGGCTAGTCGCCATGATTTCTATTGATCCAATATTAGAATACCAATTTAAGTAATAAAACACTGAGCTAGATATTAATATTGAATTTGATTTTATTCATATAATGGTCCAAATTCTCTTCAGTATTATTTTCCGTATTTTCTGACACAATTCTCGGCGGCAGACTGAAAAAGACAAGGATGATAATATATATTGCTATACAGTCAATATATAATCTTGTATATGGATCTTGTTAAACTGCGTTGCGATCGTTTAATTCATGTCACTTAATAATAAAATGTGCAATGTTAACATTGAACTAAATGAAAACATAATTGGAAAGATATTTTTCAGAGAAAGTCCGTGCCTTTCAAATCCTCCTTACTCTTAAGGACTTGTCTTTGTAGGATTCCCACTGCAAGTGCTATAGTTTCATGTAATTCTTATTCATTTTGTACATTTGTTTTGTCTTTTGAAGGTTGTCTCACTTCGTCCAGTGTTTTGTGTTTTGCAAACTTTTTAAAAACTTAAGGGACACTGTATCAGATTTCAACCTTTTGCATTGAATTAGGAAATCCACATATTTACTGAAGAAACATAAGTTGTCGAAATGCGCATATGCAGAAACAAAATTCAAAGTAACATCGGTATTTTGATATTTGCCACATAATTTTTTATTGCATAGGCATCAGACTTTATTGTTCATAGGACACTTCAAAATTCATAAATTAGATAAATGTACAAAATATTATATACTTCCGATTATATTTCTATATAAAATAAGGCATATAAACAGGCAATAGAAATTGTAGAAATTGAAGGATAACTCTAGAGAGAACTATTTCCCGCTTAAATTTTGAGGTCTTAAATGTAAAAAAAAATCTTCTTTGAATTTTCAACATTTTTTGCTAATGTTGTTCTATGTGCAAAGTTCTTCAAAACAAAAGGTCATAATTTTATTTCTAATTACAAAATATCTGACATTCGTACTTCCTTAATAAAATGTCTTTTTTTCAAATCCTGTGGTTTTTTAAGTGTTGTGATTGTCTTCCGTTAGTCTTTGGTAGGGCAATAGAGGACAGCAATGGGACTGTTTCATAATGCACAGTTAGTTCCCCTGATCCTTTACTGGTGAGTTCCAGTCGATAATGCTAGTGCATTTGTATGTAAAATTGGTCATTTTTAAAATTTAATATCTTTCAGACCACTTACAATTTTAACATACTTCTTTTCGCATATTGAAATTCCGTGTTTCAACTTTTAATACAGAAAATGGCTTGCCGATATATGAAGCTGTTTTGTTAAGAACCAGTTTTAAAATACACAACTGCAATGCGGTTTTTCCTTTATAATCCGTGGTTGTTCAGAAATTTAAAGAAGTACAATCTAAGTTTTGATAATTCGAGCTTATTGTAACTTATTGTTTTAAATATTATTTTCAAATAGAAAACATTTATTTTTTTTTTATTATTTTGTTATTTTTTATATTTTTTGTTATTTTTGTAGTTATTTATTTATTTATTTTCTGTTATGTGTAATTACATACAAAACAATCTCATTACCTGGCTCAATCTTTGTTCTGATTGTAATTTAATCAAAATTTTTTATGACAAAAAGGTCACCTTATTGCAAATTACCTGAAAGGGTTAACCCACGCGGTTTGCAAAACATGTACCATCCTCGACACCTTTCAATATACAGGCGTTATTGAATTCGAATAGATAACATTTGACATGCAGCAGTAACATGCATTTTAAAAGAATATTCAGTTTCAATAAAATCTCAAATGATAAAATGCATAGAATAAAGCGGTCGTTTTTTAAGTTTAGTTTTTTATTTATATTTACTTTTCATCCTTGCATGACATGCACATTTCAATCTTGTTTTAAAACCAAATTACTGGTTTTTAAAATGTGTATTCCAATCCTAAAAGGCAAAAGATGTTTTAATCAAAATGTTTATTTCAAATACCGATGATATTCTGGGTTAAATACATATTGTTTAAAAAAAAACATTTTTCGTTTTTTACCTTGTTTTGTCACACCTATATGATTTGTACATCAAAAAGGACACTGCTGATTTTGACATGTTAGCGATCCACAGGTGTTGATATTGTGTCCAGATTACAGGTAAACAGTATGCAATGTAGCAAATGGCATCATAATATAGATAAAAATTGTTTTTCTTCGAAAAATTAACGGCATATGACATTTATTTGTGTCCATAGATGGTAACTTTACAAAACTATTTAAAAATAACTACAAAACATACGATTCTGCAATTTTCGGATGTTGTAGTTTAAATGTCATTTGTTGTAACTGCTTTAAAATTGTGTATATCATTTTTCAGGGTTATTTACTATTTTATTTTAAACTTTGCCAATTTAACATTAGATTAAACGGGGCTTATCGACCTGAACTCACCAGTTCACTAACGAACCTAGCGGCGGACACGATAACTAGAGATAGTGCAACAGTCCCATTGTAAGAACACCTTGTCAGTTAATTTATGTTTTTATGTTTGTTGACAACCACATATTCATGGATAATATGGAGCATGGATGTAGCTTTGCTTGCAATGGATGTAGCTCAAACCAGTGCTAAGGACCGTCTTGAACTTACTATGAGGTATGAGCAAAGGTCATTGTTGAAGCCTCTTGGTGAAGTCAGATGAAGAACAACAATAAAAGCGTAGTTCCATTGCTTTATTTTATCATGTACTTGTAGCTAGAGACTTTATCTCGTTTGCATTTGCTCCATATCCCTTCATTACTTATCATAAAATGTATAATTTTCTCATGTTGGTGTAAACAAAACAAAACAAAAAGGAAAAGAAAAATTAATCTTTCGAAGTTTTGATAAAACATTTGCCGAAATAAATTCATAGCAACTTCGGTATTTAGTTATTTGGATTTTATCATTATCAGTTTTAATGCTTCTTATGTGCATTTAAATATTTATTGAAAGTCTCAACATAAACGCGTTATTCACCTTTTAAATTGGGTGTTTTAATGACAAATATTACACCAGCCTACACAGGCAATAAATTCAAAATTTAAAAATTCATAACACATTTTATTTAAAATAACAAAATACCGAAGTTAACTGTTAATTTATTTTCTGTATATGCGCATTTCGACAACTTATGTGTAAAAACTTTAACTGAACAGAACTTTTCATCTAATTCATAAATTGTGATTACAAACCTATATAGATGCAAACAAGAAATAATTCTTAAAAAGTTCTCAAAATTTTTGCTAATTCGACTTTATCCGAAACCCCCTTATTACATGTCATTTTAATGCAAACTTTAACATTCAGAGCCGTGATGCTGTTCCATGGCGCACTTGATTACATTACAAAATGGGCATTTTTTACGCATAAAACGAACTTCGTACAACCACTTTGTGCTGGAAAAAATATGGGTTTATCATTACGTATGACAAAAAACAAACCAGTCTTTCACATCTTGATCCTTCCCAACATTGGTCACACTGGCAATAGCGAGTATCAAGATCCACCAATTTCATGCACGTTCCACCGTTAAAACAGTAGTGAGGACAAGTTGGATCAACAACTGAAAGAAAGACCATTTTGTGCAAATAAAAATCACATAAATAAAACATCAAAATTTGATATAAATAAATGAGAGCATCAATCGTATAAAAAGAACAAAATACCGAAGTAACTGCGAATTTAGTTTCTGCAAATGTGCATTTCGACAATTTATGTCTCTCCAGTGCAGATCAAATCAAAACATGGAAATCCATAAATCGAAATATGTGAAAAAGCTGATACAGAACAAATAACCAACAGGATCTGAAAAGGAAACCGAAAATATGCTAAGGACAGAGCTGTGCAAGAGGAAACCACTCCTTAGAATTACCAAAATTTTCTAGAATTAAGAAAATGTATGTTTTCAAATAAAATCGGTTTTTCGGGCCAGCATCGAAGCATTGGCTTAGTTGGTGAATACCCTCGTGGACTAACACTCCACCAGAAGTGGCATTGGCCCAGTGGTAATAAATAACATACTACCGAAGTTTCTGTGAATTTAGTTTCTGCATCTGCGCATTTTATTTTAATTTGCAATATCTAAATTTTACAAATTAAAACTAAGGAGTATCTCCCTCATGCATATAGCTCTGACCTTAGCTGAATTTAGAGTTTTCTACTTTGATCCTTTTGGTAATTTGTTCTCTAGCAGCTTTTACATGCTTTCGGTTAATGGGCTTCCAAATGTTTTGGTTTCATCCGCACTAATGAGACATAAGTTGTCGAAATGTGCATAAAATGTCGAAATACGCATATGCAGAAAATAGATTTAAAGTATCTTCGGTATTTTGTTATTAAAATAGCAAAGTTAAGAAATTGAACTTTTATTACAGTCTTTTAATTAAAATTGTGTGTGTTCATGTTTTTTTTTTATTTTCTTTTTTTCTACATACGTGTACTTGGTAGTTCCTCGTTTACAAGTACGCTGTACTGTTTTAACATCTGTATAAAGTCAATACAGTTGATAAATTTCCAAAGATTTGTATTGTTTAACATGTCAAAATCGGTAGTAAATATAATCCGGTAAAGGAAAATGTCGCCAATCTCCACCTTTTAAAGGGAAAGATCTTTGTAAAGGTGGAATTTGATATCAAATAGCACCCCACAAGATCATGATGTTGACCGTAAATCTCTTGCAGTTATGAACTAACATAATACCGCAGTTGCGGTTAATTTGTATTCTGCATGTAACTGATGTCTCTTCAGTGATAAAATCAGAATATTGGAAATCTATATACCGAAATATATGTAAAGACTGATAGAGCACAAATTACCAATAAGATCTAAATAGAAAAGCAAAAATCAACTTAATAGGACAGGGCTATGCAAGAGGGAGATACTCCTTAGTTTTAAACAAAATTTTGTTAAATTTGGATTTTACAAGTTTCCAGAAATGAAATCAAGTTACGGGTATCATACTACAAATGGGATAAAAAATGAGCATCACACAAAATTATGCAACACATTCTTTAGATCCATATTCAAGTCTTTCGTAAAAAAACTTTTATTTTAATGGTGTCGGTGGTTATTAATTATTGTATTGAATGGCTTTGAAAAAAAATTAAATAAAGAAAAAATAAATAAATGTGGTAATAGGTTTTAACTTGTTTTATGATCCTGACCGCCCGCATAGGATTTAAGAGGGAAACGGGATTCATCTCAAAAGTAAGCATAAAGCCGGAAAAGTACGTGAAAACTGGAAAAGGGTGTCAGGCGTGACACCGAATTCGCTAAAAATTAAGTTCACGGTCCCGGTAAGAGTGGTCCCCAAAGGAAGGGTTCAAATGAGTTTTTTTGTCCCTAAAAATGAGACTATTTTGAAGTGATGTGGAATGAATTAAATGCTTGCTTGTGAACTCTATTTTAGACAATTAAAACATTCGCTACTTCAAATAATGTTCAAACAAATTTTGACGGTATGAATTTACGCTATGATTGTTTTGTAACAAAAACCGTTACTAACAGTTATTATCAGACGTTAAAGTTAATATCACAAGATAAATAATTATCTGCAATAATCTAATAACTACTACCTCAACTAATCATGGGGAGAAAAATTAATTATTGAGGTGTGGACAGAACCTTCGGAATAATAAAAAAACAATGGCAATAGGGAAAACACAAAGATAAAAATACTTCTTATAAGTACAGTACATAACACAAACACAAACGAACATCACATAAAAATGAAAATATAAATTTGTAGCGAAAACCGATATTTGCCCAAATGCGCCACAAAATTTTAGCACCTCATTCCGCTCGGTGATTCTTTTTTTAATTTGAATTTTTAATAGCGCCCCCTAACGACTACTTTTGAATTATGACTTTCAATATTATTTGATTTTAATGCTGCTGATGAGAAGTTACTCCTTGAAACACGTGTACAGCATAACGAAATTCACTGTTTTTATGCAACTTCGGTATTTTTTGTATTCAGATCCTGGATCCGCCCCTGTTTATTTTCCAGTTTTGATCTTCTCAATGCAGAAACATGTATTCATATGCATTATGTTGATTTTGACTGAAGACTCACATTGTACAGAAATTGGGAGTACTAACCTCCATGACTTGCTCTTCTTTCACGAAGTGAAGGTTGGGTGGTGGCTACCAGAACTACAAAACAGAGCAAGACACATACGATAGCCTTCATGTTGTAGAGTTTAATTCTCCTACAGAATAATCAGTAGTATAGCCGTATATATAGGAACATTTCTGATATCAATTGCCTCCCTGAAATTATATAGGCCTAAATGAGAAATATTTTGTCATTAATCCCCTTAATGATCTATTTATTTTACACAAAAATGGAATTGTAAACATTTTGAGTCAATTAACATCATAAATCAGATTTCTGTGTTAACAAATTATTACTATTTATCCTGGATGTTGAAAAAATATGTTACCAAAGTACATTTGAAAATGGCATATAGCATTTTTTTTCTATCATTATTATATTTTTTCCAATATCTGGTAACAAAATTAGAGATCAGATCTGCAACACCCAAGTTGGGTAAGCCTTGTTCAAAACTTAAGCTTTTTTTCATGGAATTTATCTACTGCATAAGTTCATACAGATCGGAACTTGTGGGTAATTAGTTTTTATTCTTTTTTTTTCACCTTAACTGTCTTCTAAGAATATTTTCTTGATATTTGGGTTATTGGATATGGTTTGATTCACTGTTTTACTTTTGTGGGCCATTTAGGGCTTACTATATGGTGTGAGGTTTCTCACTATGTTGAAGACCTTACGGTGGCCCCTAGATGCTTTATTTTGGGTCATTTTAACCTGGAGATGGGATGTTGTCTCCTTGACATTTACTCTATTTCCTTTCTTTTTCATATTTCGTCTTTAGTCAGAGGTTCAACAATAGTTTATGCCCTTTCAAACCTTATATGTATTAACTTCTCTTTTTAATCTTGCCAAGAATGAACTTTTAAACGTGTTTTTATAAAGTTCAAATTCAAGCCATGCTGTATTATTTGGTCAGAGGTGCGAGCGGTTTTGTAGTAATGAACTTTCAAACTTCGAAATATATTCTTTTTAATTTTAAGGTTTTTGACGTATAAATTGCTTAGAAAATATATAATGTCTTCAAACTAATTGATATATATACTTATAGCACGTTCTCTTTTGGCTTCAAGCTAGCAGTGCCCCTCGAGTTACGATAAAATGAACTCTTATTTGGATATCAATTATGCATTGTATTATAAACAATGTACATATATGTTAGTAGGTATAGAGTAAACAATTGAATAAATTGTTCTTATCTTTGATGAGGGGTTTATGAAACAATGAAATAACGATCTATGGTACCACACAAATTAAAAACGTTCTTAATTTATATCTTGGGAAATGATTGATAGTATTAGTATTAGACAGACTAATTAGGTTCTGTTCTCAATACTTTACGGTATTTGTCTTACTAGATATGTGACCAGCTGATGGCAATAAAGGATAAGATAGGAACCTGAAAACATTTTTGTAGGGTACCAATAAAGATTATTGTGTGGTTCTAACTGACCGACAAGTTTCAGAGAAGTGAACAGTAAGTCCAATGTTAAACTATCCTCGATAGTCATCTTTAGGATTGAGTGCAATTCTGAAAAAAAAAAAATTGGGTACAACCTAAAGACTCTTGTGGCAAAATGTAGTTGCAGTTAGCAAAGTAATTTGAGACAAAATCTTTGATTATGTTTCCCTTAGAAACTATGCTAAACTATGTTCCCTGCTGGTAGCCTTTTGGGTTAAGGTGTGGACTTGAAAAAAGGCAACGTTTAATTAGTTCAGTGCTTTTAGAAGAGATCTCTAAATCTATGTTCCCTGCTGTTGGCCATGGTGATTAATTAAAAGTTTTATGGACAAATACTCAAGGACCATTGCACCCAGTTGTTATTCCAATTGGCTAAGTAGTTTCGGGGAAGAACGTCGTTGAATATGTTGTCCTTAAGACTCAATGTAAATCTATAATCCCCGCCGGCGTCCATTTTGGATAAGGTGTCAACCTGAAAATATTTTTTTTGTGCGGCATCAACCAATGAGTTCGTTTCAAATTGGCTCAGTAGTTTCAGAGCAGATCTCTGAAAGTGTTTTCCTTGACGGTACATTGTAAAAAATATGTTCCAAACTGGCGGCTGTCTTGGATAAGGTGCTAACAAACAAAACTGTAATATGAGACCAACCAAGTTTGAATCAGATTATCCCACCTATTTCACTTTAGAGTTTTTAAAGGGCTACCTCAAGGTTCCTTTTTTTATAGTATTTTCTGGAAAAGACACGAACAAAAACAATTGCTTTTGTAGACCCGCCCAAAAGAACTATTCTGTCTGCGTTTGGTTTCATATGGAAAAGTAACAAAGTAACAAAACTTGATCAAAATTTGAACATGCCATGTTCTTCGAAGGTGGCAATTTTGGATGACAGATCGGATCCATAGAAACAACTCGAGGAAACAACACCACTTGGCCAGTATTTCATAGTACCATTCAAGCCAGATTTGGGGGAAATCCAAAATTCTCCAGAAAAGATCTTTGCACGCGTTTGTTATGTATATGATCCAATACTAAAACTAGTTCCCTGCTGTTGGCAATTTTTGATGACGGATAGATCGGCAACAAAGTAAAAATAATCAGAAAGTGCCTTGCTAATAATATCTCTTAAAATGACAAATTCTGAAGACGATAACGACGGTTTACAACTGACGCTATGATCGCAACAGCTGACCTTGAGCTAAAGAGTAAGTTTGAAACACGTGTACAGCATAACAAAGTTTCCTTTTTATAACTTTTTTATAAAGGTCTCGAACTAAAACCGGAGAGTCATCAATTATCAAAAGGTAATGAAGGTCGATATGAACTCCGTACAATGAATTTTTGTCCTCAACGCGTTTATTTTTAATTGACTACGACAACTGATGTAAGGTAACTCGTGTCGTCGTTTTGTTTTAATAAAACAATTAATGATCACTTACAACTATTTACCATTAGTTAAAATTTTACTTCTTGATGAAACCAGAAAATATTTTCCAATTTCAACAAAATATATATGACATCGTTATCAACTTTATCCAGTTATTTTTACATGCCCATGATATCGTTTATCAAATAAATTATATTATTCTATAATATATAAATACTAATGGTAAAGTTGCATTGACATTAAAATGAATAAAAAAGGATATTCACTCTATAGAAAGGATATTAACTCCATGAAAAGGATATTTCACGTGCGACATATTTTTAGAAAAGGGGAAATCCCGTATTCATATCGTCCAATCACATTGCGATGTAACATTGTCGCGTGACAACGTCATCGGCATCACTAAAAACAGAATTGCTTCATCTAAAGAAAAGAAGATCAGCGAAAATGGTGCAAATATGCAAAGAGGAAGACACTTAAAATACGAAACAAGTCAGCGCAACACTGCAGGCGTTCACATAATATTTTGGGCAAAAATCTCCCGACGGATGTCGACAACACATAGCGAAGAATCGTCGCACATTACACAGATGCAAGGAGTGAAAAGGAAGAACACAAGCATTCATTTAAAAGACAGAAATCATCGATTATTTAGGATGAAAAATGTATTCTTTAAATAAAGTCTTTAAAGAACGTTTGCTTGTTACATTAAAATGTCAATTCCCTCCCTTCTTCACAATCTCCCACCAATGACGAACAATGGAAAAAAGCTGCAAACTCAGTGTTAGCTAGAATCTGTAAATTTCTGACAGTAAAGATAATAATAATGTTATATTTATTGTTTTACTTATCCTCAAAATATTTTTTGAAAAGTATATATTTCATTTATTTTATGCAAATGTTCAAAGCCTCTTTAATCGTTAATTCGACACCCATAGAAAATTTCTAGGTGTATAGTATAATACATAATAAAAAGAATTATTATGTATTTATCGGATAATAGAATAAAACAGTTACTGTCTTTAGTTTCGGTAAATGTGCAGTGTTATTGACTTTTGGGAAAACAGATATTCACCTCGCCATGCGGCTCGATGAATATCTGTTTCCCCAAAAGTCAATAACACTGCACATTTACCTCAACAAAAGACAGTAACTGTATAATACCGAAATACTAAAATTGCATTTTATAACTTATAATTTTATAACTTTTCAGCTGAAAAGTTCTTTAAAGTGGAAGTATAAAAATATCATTAGTAGTAGGGAGAGGGATCTTTTAGCCCCCCCCCCCAAAAAAAAACCGTGGCGCTGTGGCGCACCCAAATAAGGTCAAGCCCCGCCCCTATGTGACGTCACGATATCTCATGGCTCACGTGACTCGGATCATCTGACCTAATATGGCAAGGACGCGTAATCCATGACATGCGTACCATGATTCACGCAAGCTAACCGTATGACTCAGACCAGCTAATCTAATAGACTCATTCCCTATGACTCAGACCCATGACTCATACAACTGGATGTCTCTTGTTGCGGTATGGCGGACAGGATGATGAGGCATGCCTACACGATGTTATCGGAAGTGAAAATGACGTTACCATATCAGGTAAAGAATCCGTGGGACATGTGACCATATATGGAAAACGCATTGTTTTCGTTTGTACATCGATATAAACTTGAATGACCATATTTGGATTTGGGGTGGGGCATCAGATGACCGTATATGGAAGACATGCCCAAATATGGAAAACGCATTATTTTCACTCTGGAATCAATTTCGAGCACATGACCAGATTTGGAAAATGGGTCGACCAAATATGGAAGACACGTCCAAATATGGTAAATGTTTTATTTTCGCTCGGGAATCGATTTAGACCTATATGACCATATTTGGAAATGGGGTTGGACATCACGTGACCATATTTGGAAAAAGGGAACTTTAGACTCGATTTAAGTGGTAGGGAGTACGGTAAAACAAATGTGGAAATCATAAGCAAGGGAGATAAATCTATGATTGTATCGATGAGGTAAGTGTAGAACGAGTGACAACCCTGTGCGGAAGATCAGCGCAGAACAGGATATATAACCCTAGTAGTGAAATGAGAGAGCGTGGCGTCGGAAAACAACGACGTGTTCTTGTTATTCACATATTTTAATGTCACAAAAAATAAACACAGATTCATCGTTTTATTATCACGAGTTCATCGTTTATTGTCATTTGTAAATGTCTTTCAGCTCGGCCTCGACAGTCTTCGGATCCCTGGCGGAGAGTTCGTTCACCACGTCTTCCGTCGTAATGTTCTAGTACCTGCACTTTACAAAGTGCACGCAGTACAGTCCACAGGAGTCCCCGTCTTCCAATTGCACTCGCACGTTGTTGATCAAGTACCGGGGTCCGTTGGCGACCAACACGTCCGCAAAGCATCGATATAAACTTGAATGACCATATTTAGATTTGGGGTGGGGCATCAGAAATAACTCTAGCAAAGCGTCGTCTGACAATTTTGGTCATAATACATTTTGTAGATCTTTTGCTGCAGAACACGGATGCCCCGCCGTCAACAACCAATATGGGGTTAATATTGACTCAAACTGCAAATATTTTGCTAAACTATATAGTACTATACCAGGAAATGACAATAAAAGTGAAACATCATTAACAAATTAAAAAAAAATATGAAAACAGTCTTAAATGCATAATTAATCCAAAGTCTTTGAAGCGTAAAATATAGGTCATCTTGACCCAAATGTTACTGAGGAATTTTTAAAAAAACATTATACTGATGATATATCATAGTTATGCTACTAACTCTGAATGAGAAATACCCCTGGGTATACCATGGGTTACTGAGAAATGGACCTAAACGCAAAATTTAACCAAACTCACTCATGCATACAATCTAGGTCATAGTGACCCAAAAGATGCTGAACTGCACTACACTGCATAAGAATATTGCACTTGTAAAATATCATTGATATATAACCATAGGTTTCTACAAAATGGTACTACACATGAAAAGTTTTAAAGTCACTCATCCATGAAATGTAGGTGAAATGTAGGTGAAAGTGACTCAAATGTGGTTGATCTCTGTTGTACTATATAAGATGATTATACATGTGATATATCATTGATATTTTCTTCCTACTTTCTAAGAAATGGAGCTAAACGCAAAACTTAACCAAATCGGGACGACGTACGGACGGACGGACAAGGCTACATCTATATGCCCCTTCCACTTCGTGGCGGGGCATAGAAATGGCGTAAAACGGTAACATTTGTGAAAAATTGTCATTTAAGGTCAATAACACCTATAAAAGACATATCATGATCATCTGCCAATTTTGACTCAATGAGAATAATGTAGAAGATCTTTTCACTCTGAAAAGATTTGTTATTCAAAGTTCTTTCTATCTATCATTCATGTAGTTTTTGAAATAATGGCTGAAAATGGAAAATTTTGTCAAAAATCGTCATTTAAGGACAATGACTCCTATAAGACATCGTTTGATGATTTTGACCCAATTTAAACAACAGCAGATCTTGTCATTCTTGCAATTGAAAGTTTCTTTCTATCTATTATAATATTGGTGCCTTCGATTTTTTTCTGCCTGTCACGTGACCTTTTTTGTACGACCAAAAGATCACATGACAAAATCAACTTCATTCATTGGCTAATTTCATTTCTCAACATGACGAGAGTCAGTTTGCTTAAACATTTTTTTT
>MJUU01071887.1:31799-47615 GCA_002080025.1 Modiolus philippinarum
TAGAGTTGAGCTGTCAAGTCTTGCACATAAGACGTAGCACTTCTTTTTCAAATTTGCTCAAATTCCCTTTGATTTTTATTTTTTTCCTTTGATCATTGAAAATGTTGACAAACCTTGGGTATGGAATTTTTCAAAACTTGAAAGGTATACAAGTTTAGAAAGCTTCGAGACTATTCACACCAAAAAGATAATTCGGTTTGGGATGGGTACCCTTTAAAGTTTTGAAATAAATGATTATTAATCGTTTTCTATAAATCAATTGCCTGACCGTTGGCTGGTACGTTCGTTTGCCCGGCAACCTTTTGACTCGATTGGTAAATGAAAAAATTGTCTCATGAATTTTGATTACTCATAAAAATGTTTTCAATATTTAAACACTCCAGAATATTAGAAAAAGCAGAAATGTTATCTACCTTGACCTACCTTATACCTTTATAGTGTCACTAGAGACATTTTACGACCCTTACCATGATAGATCGGCTACAACAGATGTCAAATTACACAGTACTTAGGACCCTTAAGTAAAGAAGGCCCAAGGCTTGAATACTGTGACAGACAATACACAAGAGAGAAATAGACGACTGACGAGTTATTGAATTAAAAGGTTAAAAACACGGGAATTCAAGATGTAACATAAATGAATAAGAAAAAGAAGGGAAACGGGGAATGTGTCAAAGAGACAACGACCCTAAGGGGAGCAATAACAACTCAAAGCCACCATAAGATCTTCAATGAAGACAATATAACAGACAACACAAATAAACAAAAATAAACATTAACACAGCAAATCTAATAACTCTGGGCAGTGTAAATCCTCCAAATCACCAGACCCTCCTGGAAAACATGAAATATTCATCAATGGTACTCAGTGTCAGCCGACCAAATTAAAAGTGTGGTTTTGTCATTGTCTGTGCTTGGCAATATGGTAATTAACACTTGATCTTATTGTAATGATCCATTAGTGCATCCAGAAGGGGGGGATGTTCCGCGGGTGTGACCTGTCTAATCATGGTTACGATCGGAAAACGCCTGGTTTAACACAGAGACTAGCAGATTTCATTCTCATATGCATGTAACGCTAATTTTGATTGGATAGCGTCAAAATTTTCAGGGGGTAAAATCCATGGTTTACCTTCGGAACCAATAGCAACGTTTCTGTGCAAACGAAAACCAAATCTACGATTCCCCCCTTCAGATTCTAAAATACAGTAGGGTTATCTCTATAGATCTATTAAATTTAATTGTGTTCAACATGTCATAACATATTTTGAGACGGTATTTTCATCCTGTTGCCTGTCGACATAATCGTAATGCAAATTGGAGGAAGTACTTAGACAAAAGCGAACGAGTTGTGATGTAAGACGCTGATTACTGCTCAAAACAGAAATTTCGCTATATTGAAACGTTGAAAACACGCTTGTCGTCAAACGTCCCGAGTAAACACTATACTGCATAGTAGTAAAGCTGGGTAAAAAGGCAGTGCCTTCCTCATATTATAAATATACATCCTTGCTACCTCCTATGTTTTTGCCGTTTCGTTCGGCAAATTTGAAGATTTTACTTCTCCGGACACTCTTACCCCTTTTAGCATCACCTCTTACGACTGGTTCGGAATAAGATACCAGGCAGAGAAAAAATAACAACAACTTTTGTAAAATCATATTGTCAGTTGTAAAATACGCATTACTGATTTCGATTTGCCTTCCATACTTATTTCATATGTCATACTTTATCTTATATTCATACGCTTTAAAATTTATTGTCATATATTGTACTTGACACTCCATGCATTAT
The DNA here is from genome assembly GCA_002080025.1 of Modiolus philippinarum. Lineage (NCBI taxonomy): Eukaryota > Metazoa > Mollusca > Bivalvia > Mytilida > Modiolidae > Modiolus > Modiolus philippinarum. Next base: position 33,594 of record MJUU01071887.1, read on the forward strand.
TCTATGTATATATGTTATATTGTTTGTATTCACATACCCCAGTTGGGGTCTTGAGAAATAAAAAGTTCAAAAAGTTCACAACATAGCAGGACATACATGACACAAGAATGAAGATACAGAAAATACATTTAAACTTTAAACATTTTAAAGCTAGAAATACTAGGACAAGTGTGTCAATATCAGAGACATCATGCATAGGGATGATTGCTGGTCAATTTCAGAATAACAAGGATTACAATTAAATGTGATTTTTTGTTAGAAAAGTGAAAAAAAAGAAGTAATTTAAGTTAAAAAAAAAGATAAGTAGCATAGATTTATGTCATTTTATGCCACCAGACCGAGGGGGGGGGGGGTATATTTTTTTGTCCGGTCAAAAGTGTCTGTTTGTCTGTGCATCCGAAACTTTAACCTTGGCTATAACTTTTGAACCATGTAAGATAGACTTTTCATACTTGGCAAGTATATTCTCTTATCCATCATGACATCACTAAGTTAAACTGACCAACCAGATTAGTCGATTTCAATCTTACAGCCCAATATAGGCGGTGACGTGATCGATGTTTACAGATATAATCTATGTAAAAAATCCATATTTAAATTGCAATAACGTTGGTGTTATAAAAACTATGAACTTGAAATTCATATGTGATATTTATACTGATGTTCCAAATGCATATTCTGAGTTTCTTTCATTTAAACATTAAATATATCTTGAAAAATGAATGAACAAGTTGAAGTTGAAGTTACTTGCTATACAGTGAACTGTGGACTTTTTCACCGCCTCCACAGGTAAAGTGCCTGGATGTCCTGATGAGAGAATAGGTCTAGTCAACATGGTCAAGAGGAACATAAATTTGCAAAAAAAAAAAATTAAGTCAGGTCAAAGGTCAAGGACACAGAGGTTAAAAAGGGGTGAGATTGGCTGTTTTAACATATTTGACTGTAGAATCCTTATTATTTATCCTATTGACACATGATTATTGTTTTTGCTAATATAATTGCACAACTGTAGTATGTCGACAGATTTGAGGTAGCATTTACAGTTTTTAAGAAACAAGAGGCCAAAAGGGGGACTAATGGAAAAGAATGAAATTTTAAATTTTTTGTCAGATTTCGATGCAGTGTTTTTCTGTTTTTTATAGCATTTTTGCACAGATACATTTAAGAATTAAAACCATTTCAATAAACAAGTGGCCCTAAGGGGCTTCATCTGTTTCAGAATAAAGGGGTTGAATTGGGTGTTTAAATTTCAATGGTAATGAACAACTGAACTATGTAATATGGACCAGCTTTAATACTTGGCCAGTGTATAGGTCTAGTCAAGAGGAACATTAATATGCATAAAATTGGGTCAAATCTCAAAAAGAGGTTAATTGAATTGGGTATTTTCATATATTTTACTGTAGAATCTGGGAGCATATGTAGTGTTTCACAAACACATCTTGTGAAGTTATAAGTGTTTCAGAAAATTGCTGGAAACTGAGATCCTCTGAATTTTTTTATAGGTCTTTTATAGGTTTTTTTATTTTGTCAGAATGTTCCAAAAGGTGTATAAAATGAAATTATGGGTAATGATAAGGGGTTCACCAGTCAAAAATTATAATAAAAACAAATCTGATAGAAACACATAAACATGACCAGCGAACATCTTTAAGGTAGATATACATGTAGACACTGTTGATTGCACATTTTGTAAAATTAAGAGTCAGATACCGGTTTGGTTTGATTTTTGAGCAGTAATTTGACAGCTTTGGCTTTGTGAAGTCTTATTGACATGATTTACTACAGATGTAAACAGTCATATTTTGGGCCCTATATATTGCCCATTTTGTCGTGATTTTTTCCTCTTTTTTCCATAAAAAAGCATATCTGTACAATTTGTAAAGTATCTCTGTTAAAAATATGGTGACCTTTTACATATTTGCATAGTAATCAATACATCATATACATCTATAGCTATTTTCAAAAACATATATAATTTTCAGTCTTTGATAAAGGGTTCTCATTTCTATTGAGCTGCAAATTGACCTATTTCGAGTTTTCGGAGTTACATCCCCTGATTAGAAATAAGCGGCTATCGAGAAAAATTTTTATACCCCGCCACACATAGTGGCGAGGTATTATGTGATACCCTCAGTCGTGTTTCTGTCTGTCCCCTGAAGGTTTTAGACTGATAACTTGTGAACGAAATAACATTAGGTCTTCAAACTTGGTATGTAACTTATTTACTACAAAACTCAGATCAAGTTCGATTTTGGGTTCAGAGGTCCAAAGGGTTCTGGAGTTATGCCCCTTGAAACTTTGAAATTTTTGCGAATTTTTAGGGTTTCCGACTGATAACTTGTGAATAAAATAATATATTGTCTTCAAACTCGGTATGTAACTTGTTTATCACAAAACTCAGTCAGACCAAGTTTAATTTTGGGTTCAGAGGTGCAAGGGGTACTGGAGTAATGCCCCTTGAAACTTTGAAATTTTGTGAATTCTAGGGTTTCCGACTGATAACTTGTGAACGAAATAATATATTGCCTTCAAACTTGGTATGTAATTTGTTTATCACAAAACTCAGGCCAATTTAAATTTGGGTTTTAGAGGTCCAAGGGGTTCTAGAGTTATGGCTCTTGAAACTTTGAAATTTTGTAAATTTTAGGATTTCCGACTGATAACTTGTGAATGAAATACCGTAATATATTGTATGTCTTATTATTTGGTATGGAAGTTGTTTACCATAAAAAACATGCCAAGTATAATTTTTGCTTCAGAAGTCCACAGGGATCTGAAGTTTTGCATCTTTAAACTTTGAAATTTGTGAAACATGGTGGGTTATCATGTAATGCACCATTACTATTTTTAACTATACATGTAATGGAAGGGTTGCAGAAAAAATGCTATGACTTCGGACTGAAGAAAATCTGGGTCAAATAACTTGGATATGATGTAGATATAACTTCAGGTTATAATCCTACATACTTTTTAGGACAATCACCTGTTGTACAGGTAAGCCCCAGGTGTTTGTTAATTGTATGTGGAGATCACAGAGTGTGACAGTGGCTTAATAAACATCTGTATAGAAGCAACAAAAAGTACAATGTAGCTAATGAATGATCAAGGGTAGATATTATTCAGACTAAGATTAAACAAGAATGTCCAGAAATTAAAAAAAAATAGCCAGTAAGGACAGCAATTAGATTACCTGGAATGAGTCAGTGAAAAGGACGAATAGGCTTGGTACTAAAATAACTTTGACCTCAATTAAAGAAAAAAATAGGCGTCGTGACCCATATTTTTTATTACAAATATCGGGTTGGTAGGAATGGATCTTCAATCATGTCAATTGAGCTGCCTTATACAAAATCTCATGGAAGTGAATTTAAGTGTCTATACCTTAATACAGGCAAAGATTAGAAACTTGTTAACTAATCACTTATGGCATAAAAAACAAGTGACCAATGCAGCTGCTACAAATGGGTACACTCTTTTTTTTAACCCACCTGACCCAGAGGGTCAGTGTGAGCTATTGCCATCACTTGGCGTCCAGCGTCTGTCGTCTGACGTGCGTCCGTTAACTTTTCACTTTTTCATCTTCTCATCTAAAACCACTAAAGCAAATTCAATCAAACTTTACAGGAATGATGTATTGAAGGTCCTTTACAAAGATTGCTCATTTCGTTACGATCCGATAAAAAACATGGCCGCCAGCGCGGCACTTAGGTTTAACATTGGACCTTATGGGAAAAATCACATATTCATTTTCTCCTCTGAAACCGCTGAAGCAAATTCAACCAAACTTTACAGGAATGATACACTAAAGGTCCTTAACAAAGATTGCTCATTAGGGCCCCCGCATCGAGATCCGGTTGCCCTATAGTTTTCACTCTGTCTGTCCGTCTGTCCGTCAACAATTTTTTCCGTCACAGATTTCTTGGCATGTATATGTGGGAATGATTTGAAATTTGGTCTGAAGCTTGAAAATGATGAGTTGTATTGTGTAATCAATTTTCAAGTTTGTCGGGCGCCCACTTCCTGTTTGCCGATACTTTGAATTTTTACTAATAACCAAATTTTCGTCACAGATTTCTTGGCTTCAACTGGAGGGAATGATTTGAAATTTGGTCTGAAGCTTGGAAATGATGAATTATATTGTGTAAGCAATTTTCAAGTTTGTCAGATATCCACTTCCTGTTTACCGATACTTTGATTTTTGACTAAAAACCAAATTTTCTGTCAAAGATTTCTTGGCTTCTACTGAAGGAAATGATTTGAAATTTGGTCTGAAGCTTTGAAATGATGAGTTGTATTGTGTAAGTAATTTTCAAGTTTGTCAGACATCCACTCCTGTTTACCGATACTTTGATTTTTGACTATACAACAAATTTTCCGTCAAAGATTTCTTGGCTTCTACTAAAGGGAATGATTTGAAATTTGGTCTGAAGCTTTGAAATGATGAGTTGTATTGTGTAAGCAATTTTCAAGTTTGTCGGACTTCCACTTCCTGTTTACTGATACTTTGATTTTTGACTATACACCAAATTTTCCCGTCAAAGATTTCTTGGCTTCTATTAAAGGGAATGATTTGAAATTTGGTCTGAAGCTTTGAAATGATGAGTTGTATTGTGTAAGCAATTTTCAAATTTGTCGAACATCCACTTCCTGTTTGCCGATACTTTGACTTTTTGAAATGACATGTTTTGGTAAAACTTCAAGAAATCACTGTATCCAGCAAATTGCTGTATCAACACATTTGTGTGTCAAACAGAATGTGAATCCACACTTACCTCAATTTTACTTTTGCCCGGAGATTCAGGATCGAAATTGCAGGGCCCTTCCGACAACGCCAGTTTCAACATGCTCTAGTTTTGTTTGGATCCGATAAAAAACATGGTTGTCAGCACGGAACTTAGTTTAACATTGGACCTTTTGGGAAAATGACATTTTCATCTTCACCTCTGAAACCACCAAAGCAAATTCAACCAAACTTTACAAGAATGATGTATGGAAGGTCATTTACAAAGATTGCTCATTCAGTTCTGATTCGATTAAAAGCATGGCCACCAGCGCCAAACTTTGGTTAAACATTGGACCCTATGGGAAAAATCACATTTTCATCTTCTCCTCTGAAACCACTGAAGCAAATTCAACCAAACTTTACAGGAATGGTGTACTTAATGTCCTTCATAAAGATTGTCCATTTCGTTCCAAACGGATAAAAAACATGGCGGCCAGCACGGAATAAAGTTGAACATAAGACCCTATAGGAAAATCATCTTCTCCTCTGAAACCACTTAAGCAAATTCAACCAAACTTTATAGGAATGATGTATGGAAGGTCCTTTACAAAGAATGCTCATTTCGTTCTGATCGGATAAAAAACATGGTCGCCAGCACGGAACTTTGGTTTAACATTGGACCTTATGGAAAAAATCACATTTTCATCTATTCCTCTGGAACCGCTGAAGCAAATTTCAACCAAACTTACTAAATGTCCTCTTCAGAGATTGCTCATCTCATTCTGATCCGTTAAATAACATGGCCGCTAGCGCAGAACTTAGGTTTAACATTGGACCCTATGGGAAAAATCTCACATTTTCATCTTCTCCTCTGAAACCACTGTAGCAAATTCAACCAAACTTTACAGGAATGATGTACTTAAGGGCCTTTATGAAGATTGCTGATTTCCTTCCAAAGCGATAAAAAAAATGGCCACCAGCAATCAACATATTGGAAAATCACATTTTTATCTTTTTCTCTGAAACTGTTGAAGCAAATTCATCCAAACTTTACAGGAATGACGTATGGAAGGTCCTTTACAAAGTTTGCTTATTTTGTTCTGATCAGATAAAAACATGGCCGCCAGCGCGCATTGGACCCTATGGGAAAAAAATCACATTTTCATCTTTCCTCTGAAACCACTGAAGCAAATTCAACACACTTTACAGGATTGATGTATGGAAGATCCTTTACAAAGATTGCTCATTTCGTTCTGATCCAGTAAAAAACATGGCTGCCAGCACGGAACTTAGGTTTAACATTGTACCCTATGGGAACAGTAATCACATGTTCATCTTTTCCTCTGAAACCACTGAAGCAAATTCAACGAAACTTTACCAAATTTTCAAGTTTCTGGAGTTAAAAGTACCTTTCGTGATTAAAACAGTGGGTATAAAACAGAATATAGCCAGAGGTATAATGAAAGGTTGACAGTAATCAAGAGGAAATGTGTTCATAAGCTTGCTTTACAGATACAAGCTATTTAAAAGCTGGCAATTTACTATGTTTTTCACAGGCCCTGTATACATGGTATATAAATTTGTAAGCCTTGAAAATGGAGTGAGTAATGTCAATTTCTTTAAATTTTGTCTGAAATTCCTTAAGGCTGTATGCTGTTACGATATGAAGAAAGACAGGTGGCCATATGTTGTTGTATTTATTGTCAACACCTCTGAATTCACTAATTTAAGAACACTGTTACTGTATGAAATGTGGCAACTACAATGTATAGGTACCTTAACTGATACATGTTGTACCTCTTAATTTTTTTTGTTTTTATTTATCCTATATTATCTATTTGTTGTTCTACAATTTTAATATATTTAATAGTATTATAGAATTTGACTAAAACATAAGTTATCTTCTTTTCAGTTCTCCTTAGTTACATGAATGCTGGGCTGACCTTTATCCACAGTACAACTGTTGTTGCAGGGAACAAAAAATGTCTGACCAATGTAAATCTCAGGAATCATGTAATGCGTCTTCTACTTATTGTGACAAAGGATCAACATCTAAATCAGAAAAAGAAAATATAAACCATAAAAGGAGGTATCCTGGAATATCAACTGAATCAAGTTGTGATAGTATGAACTCTGGAACCAGTGACTGTAGTCAGCTGCAGTCAAGAAGTGAAAGCCTTATAGAAGTGAACATACCACTAAGAACGAGTGAATGGGATGATAACATATTGCGTTATTTGAACATTACTGTTATTCATGAAGTATTTGAACCAAACATCATTTTTTATTCATTTTCAGATTTTTTTTCGGTTACAAAAATTGATAAAAGAAATAAGATTCTTTCATTGCTTTCATCAAAAAACTCATTAAAACATTCTATAATAAAAACATTTTATGATTATGCGATAGAATATATTTTAAGGTTTGATTATGAAGAAATATATAGTATTCCTAAGAAAAGTATTCAGAGACTTTGTAAGGAGACGAAAAAATTAAATGGCGACTTCTTACAGAAATGGATAAAAGCATGTGTAGGGTCTTTGGAATTAGAAAGAAACCAGCTAGATGAAATTAAAACTTTGTGCGCAAGGTGAGGTACATGTATATTCAAGGCAATGGACATGTGATCTTTGTTTTTTAAGTATATCATGATGTTATCTGACATAAGTTGTAGAATTGCGCATATGCAGAATCTAAATTCACAGTAACTTTGGTATTTTGATATTTGAAATCAAAATTTGAAGCTTGTCCCACAATTTCAATAGTTCATATGTTATATTATGTTCACTGACATGCTTTATAGCCTTAAGAGAGAGGCAGTTATAATCGAAGTTTTTTAGATACAGTATTTCATATTCCATTATATATTAATTATTTACATTCAGCACTATTTCAAATTTTTTTTACAAATTTACTGAAATCAAATCAGTAAATTTGTAGAAAAACTCTGAGAAAATTCAGTAATTATGCATAATTACTGGACAGAATCAGGAATTATGTACAAAATGTATAATAACTAATTATACACTTTTACTGTAACATATACATGTACATAAATTTTTAACATGATGCCATTGGGGAAAAATGCACACAAATAGATATAGTTGACAGATATGATCTCATAAAAACACTGTGCATAAAATTTAAAGTAACAAGTTGGAACTGTTGAGATGAAAGGACTCGAAGGAAGACAATAATCATGATTGGACAAAAAAAATGTACCATCAGTTTTGTGTTTTTGTGAAGCAGCGACAGAGACTTACAAGAAAATGTTAAGAAAAATAAAGAGGAGCAATTTAAATGATTCAAATCAGTTTTACCTCATTCTCCACACAACCTCCCCATACCAAAATACAGGCCTTCTGGCTACATCTTGTGGCAATATTACCGCAATATTGCGGCAACATTCTGGTGACATGTTGCAGTAATATTGCGGTAATATCACATTTCCTACGTAAATTAGCTTTGCGGCAATATCACCAGAAACAATGTTGCGGCTATATTGCGGCTATATTGCAGCAATATTGCGTTATATTACCGCAACATTATATTTAAGGGATAAAAACATCGTTGCAGCAATATTACCGCAACAACCTTCGTTATTTATCAGTGTTGCGGTAATACAGCAATATTACCGCAATATTACCGCAACAACCTTCCTTATTTATCAGTGTTGTGGTAATATTGCCGCAATGTGTGTAATATATACATTTGATACACACCATAATTATTTTAACATGCATGTAATATTCTTCAACATGAAAGATAAATTTTCATCTACTCATTTTCATATGTAACAGAAAAGCAAGAATGTAACACAATTTAAATATCAAATAGGCTCTATCTGAACAATTTTGGTTTGGTAAGTGTTGTTAGTCACTTTGTTGCATTATAAGATGTATCGCCTTAAGCAATGCAAGTGTCCTGTGTATTTCATCATTTAACATTTACATTATATAAAGTCTGTCTAAGACCAACAAAATAGTAAAATTCTTTGAATGAAAAATAGTGCCATGGTTGGAAACTCATCTCCAATGCAAATTTTACCCTTCCCTGAATGTAACATTTCTGTAATATGTAAAAAAAGAGTACCATTTATTTAGATATGCTAAGGTACATTGTTGAACATAAAGAAAAGTTACATTTGTATGATGGTCGTAATACTGCAAAGGGAGATAATAAGACCCAATTGCAGGTTGTATTTTTTATGAGCTCTCTGTATTCCAATTTATTTACAGGATTTATGACAGAGTGAATGTTTTTTTGAGTCAGCTTTTGTACATGATCCATGAAATAAAGTGTTCCAGTACAAGTGATATAGAAGAAGGAATGTTTCAGGAACTCTTCGTCAGATTTGCAAAAATATTTGGACTGGATTTTATGTAAGTTTATTAGAAATACAAAAAATACCGAAGTTGCATAAAAACAGTAAATTTAATAATGGCTAAGAGTCAGTTTGTTATATGCCCCAGTAGGGCCACTGGCATCCATCTGCATTTAGTTTAAACATGTGGTTTATATCACATGTTCAAATTTTTTTTATTTTTTGTTTGTCTATTTTGATAAAATTATATTTCAGCTTTAAATGATACATTTAAAGCTAAATGTTTTAATAAATCCCGTAACAGTGATAGCTGAAAGGGAATTTAGGTATGCTCTCAGTCCCTTCGTCTGTCTGTCTGTCCCACATAGTTTTCCAATTTTTATTGAACAGTTTGTAGGTGTTGATCTTATATTTTGTATGTGAGTCTACTTCCATGAGTTACAGATCAAGTTTTAGCTTGGTTACAGTCCACTAATGGCCCTCCAACTTGAAAAATTTGGTAAGATATTAGTTTTCTGCACTTTTTTAGCTAAACAGGTGCAGATGTTGATCTCATATTTGGCATGTGAGTCTACTTTACTTATATGAGTTACTGATCAAGTTTGAGTTTGGCTCTGGTCCACTGATTTTTGACGGAATTATGGGCCTTAGACTCACAAAACTGTTTGTACTATTTTTGATAGTGTAACAAAGCTTTGTTCTACCAGAAGGGGGCTTGGTATTGCTTCCCAATACAATCCACACTTGTTAAAATGTTGAAGTACTGCATCAGATTTACACATTTTTATAACCCAGCTTGAAAAGTTGGTTGGGGGGGTATAAAGTGATGGGTTGTCCATCCGTCTGTTACACCTGAGGGTACCCATCTCTTTTCGTTACTCCTCCTGAATCACTGAATAGATTTTCATGAAACTTTAACACAGTCTTTATAACATAATGTAGATGTGCACCTCCTGTTTCAGAATCTGATTTGATTGATTTTTGGGGTTTCCATAGCAAAACATGGACTTAGCCATTACATTACAAGTGGGTACCCATCTCTTATGCGTTACTCCTCCTGAACCACGAAATAGTTTTTCGTGAAACTTTAACACAGTCTTTATGATATAATGTAGATGTACACCTCCTATTTCAGAATTTATTTGATTAATTTTTGCGGTTTCCCATACCAAACATGCCAAATAGAAAAAAAGAAGAGAAACGGGGGAATGTGTCAAAGAGACAACGACCCAAAGGGGAATAATAGCAACTCAAAGCCACCATAAGATCTTCAATGAACGGTGAGAAAACCCCACACCCAACTGCAGGTCGGAGTCGGCCCCTGAATTAAGAGTAATCAAGTTTAGCGAAATAAACATCATCCTAGACTCCTATAGACATAAAGTAAACTTAACTAGAAAAAAGACAAGACACACAAAGGCTTAATAAATTTCATGACTTAGGACAGGCGAAAACCTGCTGCAGTGGGGTTAAACTAGTTTTATTGGGCCCAAACCTTCCCCCTAGCCAATGTGATAAATAAGTAAAAATAATAATTACAAAAGCAAAATTCAATTAGCAACAGGACTGAGTGAATTGTGAAAAATCAAACTGAAAGAACTAAATATACAGACATAAACACAAAATCACAAAAGACTATAACTAGCAAAAAATGACATGCCAGCTCCAGACCCATTACCAAATAGCAAATAGAATTATGTACCCTTAGTATACAGCTTCCACCAAGATCCCTTCCAGTGAGAAGTTGAGCATAATGATTTCATGCATATACCAGAATACAAATTCAGAAAAGACACACAAAGGCTTTATAAATTTGGTGCAAACCTGCTGCGGTGGGGTAAAACTAGTTTAATTGGGCCCAAACCTTCCCCCTATTGCCAATGTGATAAATCAAAAAACAATCGTAACAACAGTAAAATTCAGTTGGCAACAGGACTGAGTGAATTGTGAAAAATCAAACTGAAAGAACTAAATATACGGACATAAACATGAAATCACAAGAGACTACTAGCAGTTAACTGACATGCCAGCTCCAGACCCATTACCAACAAAGTAAGGTATGTAGCCTCATTATACAGCTTCCACCAAGATCCCTTCCTGTGAGGAGTTTAGCATAATGATATCATGCATATACCAGAATACATAACCCGTGTCCATGCAATACAGATTTTAGAAATTTAGAATGTGTTTAGTTCAAATGCAAAGACCCTATAAAAAAATCAATGTTAATACCAAAGAAGGCCATACCTAATGACTTGACGACAATACCGTAATTATAACCCTTATGAATTAGACGATTTAAAGGTTTTATAAGTTTGTTAGGCGAGTTTAAGTATTTTTTACTTTTATATAAAACATAACTGTAAAATAAGGGATGTGAAATACCAGCCTTGATTAGATGTTTACAGGTTGCATTGTATTTATGAACTAAGTCTTTATATCTATGATAAAATTTAGGAAAGGTTTTAACTAGTTTATGATAACCAAAACCCTGATGTAATAGTTTTTCAGTTATGAAAAGATTCCGTTCATTAAAATAGCAAACGTTATTACATACTGGAGCAAATCGAGCAAGTTGAGATGTACTTTGTACTAAGTACAAAACATGTACATGTGTACTTAGCCATTATATTAAGAGTAGCAACCCATCTCTTATCCACTACTCCAGAACACTGAATAGATATTCATGATATTCCAGAATTTGATTTGATTTGATTGATTTTTGAAATTTCTGGAATCACATGGGGGTTGGGGGTATTTATTAGTCAGCTTTGCTCAGTTTCTAGTTTTTTTTTAATTTCCATTAATAGTCATGTATAGCACTTCACATAGCTGGCAGACACCACAAAAGTCAACTGCAAGTGATCAATTTTAAGTAAAAAAACTGTCATGCTCACCAAAGGGCCATAAGGATTATTTGCACCTCTTTGACTTACATGGATGTAAGTTGTTTTCATTAATTTTGATGTGAAGCATGTGAAGCATTTATTATTTTCTGATCATTGAAGGAATTTTTTTTTCAGTTTGTTCCTTCGGAAATTCAGTATCAGAGTTATTCAACACATTTGTGGCAACTTTTAAGATTTCTGAGCTATAAGTAGTCAATAGGGGCCAGCTGCCTCCATTTTTGTCTCGCCTGCGACAAAAGGCGTGGAAAGAGAGACATATGCTTACAAAGTATGGCGTCGGCGGCGGCGGCATAAACTTTCATGTTAAGTTTTTGTGATTGGTCATTTTCTCAGTATTTATTAGTGGTAGGTCAATGATATTTGGTATATAGGTTGGTCATGAGTAGTGCATGACAATCTGCTATATGGCTTTTGTCTGAGACCTCAATTTCACAGTCCAGTGATCATGTTAAGTTTTGTGCTTAGTTTAGTTTCTCAGTAGCTATAAGTGGTTACTGTAGATCAATGCTATTTGGTATGAAGGTTGGTTTTACGTAGTAGATGACAGTTTGCTATATATGGCTTTTGTCCTTGACCTCACTTTCATGGTCTAGTGAGCATGTTAAGTTTTTGTGATTAGGTCGTTTTCTCAGTAACTATTAGTGGTAGGTCAATGATATATGGTGTATAGGTTGGTCTTGAGTAGTACATGACAGTCTGCTATATGGCTTTTGTCTGTGACTTCAATTTCATGGTCCAGTGAACATGTTAAGTTTTTGTGCTTAGTTTAGTTTCTCAGTAACTATAAGTGGTAGGTCAATGATATATAGTATGTGGTTTGGTCTTAGGTAGTAAATATGGCTTTTGTCTGTGACCTTAATTTCACTGTCCAGTGAATATGTTAAGTTTTTGTGCTTAGTATTAGTTTCTCAATAACTATAAGTGGTAGGTCAATGATATATAGTATGTTGGTTGGTCTTAGGTAGTACATGACAGTCTTTCATGTCAAGACCTCAATTTCACGGTCTAGTGAGCATGTTAAGTTTTTGTGATTAAGTCATTTTCTCAATAACTATAAGTTATAGATCAATGATATTTGGTAATTGGTCTTAGGTAGTACATGACAGTCTGTTATATGGCTTCTGTCTGTGACCTCATTTTCACGGTCCAGTGATCATGTTTGGTTTTTCAGTATCTGTCAATGGTAGTTCATTGATATTTGGCATTTTCGTTTTGGTAGATATATGACAGTGTGCTATATTGCTTTTGTCACTTGCCCAAATTTTTCAGTCTGGCGAACATGTTAAGTTTTCTGTCAGTTTTCTTATTTAGTCAGTTTGAGTTTTCACATCAATTTTGCGACCAAGTAGGGACGGATGAGACATCAATTTGGGTCCACACTTGTTTATTTTAGTTTAATTTTGATGGAGTTCATTTCTATGGATTTGTCATGAAATTTATGACACTCCTTTTAATCAAAATTTGGGCTATATCTTATAGTTTCAAAGTTGTCAACTCTTATTAGTCAAAAACAGATAAAGCATTACTTGCATTTATCTAACATTTCAATATGTTCAAGTGATTACATACAAAATGGGGAATACTACTACTAGTAAGTGGAACTTGTATGATACAGATAGTTGTATCAACACACTGGGATGAAAGAAGGTGTGATATCTGTCCCCGCCCGTCCCAGCCGCCACCCCGGATCCCATTTATGGGAGCCCCAACCCATTTATGGGATCTGCCTCCCATAAATGGGAGCTAGGAAAAAGTCCCTCCCATTTATGGGATGTGANAAAAAATCATTGGAAATTGTCCTAAATATTTACGTTTCAACTACAGTTCAAACCGGAAGTGGTCTATATATAGATGTCCACAAACGTAAACAATCTATTTTGAGAACCATTCCAAAAAGAATGAAAGCAGATTAGCAACTTTCTCTTGAGCAACTGAGTGATAAACTACCCATTTACTAAAGAGGATAAATAAAAGAAAATTTATGTCATGTAAATCTAACCTAAATGCAGGAGCACCTCCACATATAATTGATAAGTAGCTGAAATCATATTTTTTTATATAAA
>MJUU01071887.1:56409-72686 GCA_002080025.1 Modiolus philippinarum
GCCAGAAAAAGCAGCTGGAGGCATAAAACGCATGTGCGGTACCGAAAATCAGCCCATATCCAGCGATAATTGGCTCTATTTCCGGCCACTTCCGGTTCTCTGGGCCGCTCGATTTGCCAAAACTATGGCTCGAAATGTAAGTAAGGGACTCTGCTTTTTAAATAATGCCTGTATTTGGTTTTATAAAGACCCTACATTTCGTTAAATGTAGAAATTTAGAGGTCAGTATGACATTTTTTCCAAAAAACAGATTCGTTCCCCTACACTCAAGGTCCCCAGGGTGCCCGGGTTACCCAAAATCTTATCTAAATGTCTAGATAAGGGTCTAAGCTTTCGAAATATACTAAAGGTATGTTCCTACTAAGTGCCCGTAACGAGAATAAAGCTAAATTCCAATATATGGTAGTGGCACAATATTGGTGTGCAGATCTGGGGTCAACACAGGTCCGATTTTCCCTTTTTTCACCCTAAAGGCTGCATCAATGACCACAAACATGGTCTCAAAATGTAGTTGAGATGATCCTTTAACTCGATGGGCAAAAAATAAACGCTATATAGCCAGAAAAAGCAGCTGGAGGCATAAAACGCATGGATGGTACCGAAAATCAGCCTATATCCAGCCATAATTGGCTCTATTTCAAGCCACTTCCGGTTCTCTGGGCCGCTCAATTTGCAAAAACTATGGCTCGAAATATACGTAGGGACTCTGCTTTGTGAATAATGCATGTATTTGGTTTTATTTAAGACCCTGCATTTCATAAAATGTAGAAATTTAGAGGTCGGTATGACATTTTTTCAAAGAAGAGATTCGTTCCCCTACACCCAAGGTCCCCAGGGTGCCCGGGGTTACCCAAAATCTTATCTAAATATCTAGATAAGGGGCTAAGCTTTCAAATATATTAAAGGTAAGTTCCCACTAAGTCCCAGTAACGAGAATAAAGCTTAATTCCAATGTGTGGTAGTGGCACAATATTGGTTTGTGCAGATTTGGGGGCATCACAGGTCCGATTTTTCTTTTTTTTTCTCCCTAAAGGCTAACTCGATGACAACAAACAATGTCTCAAAATGTAGTTGAGATGATCTTATAACTAGATGAGCAAATAATAAAACGCTCTATGGCCAGAAAAAAGTCGCTGGAGGCATAAAACGCATGGGCGGTACCGAAAATCAGTCTATATCCAGACATAATTAGCTCTATTACCGGCCACTTCCGGTTCTCTGGGCCGCTCAATTTGCCAAAACTATGGCTCGAAATGTAAGTAAGGGACTCTGCTTTGTGAATAATGCCTGTATTAGGTTTTATAAAGACCCTGCATTTCATTAAATGTAGAAATTTAGAGGTCGGTATGACATTTTTTTCAAAAAACAGATTCGTTCCCCTACACTCAAGGTCCCCAGGGTGCCCGGGTTACCCCAAATCATATCTAAATGTCTAGATAAGGGTATAATCTTTCGGAATATACTAAAGGTATGTTCCTACTAAGTCCCCGTAACGAGAATAAAGCTAAATTCCAATGTATGGTAGTGGCACAATATTGGTGTGTGCAGCTCTAGGGTTCAAACAAGTCCGATTTTCCCTTTTTTCACCCTAAAGGCTGCATCATTGACCACAAACAAGGTCTCAAAATGTAGTTAAGACGATCTTTTAAACTAGATGGGCAAAAAATTAAAAAGGTATATAGCCAGAAAAAGCAGCTGGAGGCACAAAACGCATGGATGGTACCGAAAATCACCCTATATGCAGCCATAATTGGCTCTATTACCGGCCACTTCCTGTTCTCCGGGCCGCTCAATTTGCAAAAACTATGGCTCGAAATGTAAGTAAGGGGCTCTGCTTCGTGAATAATGCATGTATTAGGTTTTATAAAGACCCTGCATTTCATGGAATGTAGAAATTTAGAGGTCGGTATGACAATTTTTCAAAGAACAGATTCGTTCCCCTACACCCAAGGTCCCTAGGGTGCCCGGGTTACCCAAAATCTTATCTAAATGTCTAGATAAGGGCCTAAGCTTTCGAAATATATTAAAGGTATGTTCCTACTAAGTCCCCGTAACGAGAATAAAGCTGAATTCCAATGTGTGGTAGTGGCACAATATTGGTGTGTGCAGATCTGGGGTTCAACACAGGTCCGATTTTCCCTTTTTTCACCCTAAAGGCTGCATCATTGACCACAAACAAGGTCTCAAAATGTAGTTGAGATGATCTTATAACTAGATGAGCAAAAAATAAAACGCTCTATGGCTTGAAAAAGCAGCTAGAGGCATAAAACGCATGGATGGTACCGAAAATCAGTCTATATCCAGCCATTATTGGCTGTATTTCCGACCACTTCCGGTTCTCTGGGCCGCTCAATTTGCCAAAAATATGGCTCGAAATGTAAGTAAGGGACTCTGCTTTTTGAATAATGCATGTATTTGGTTTTATAAAGACCCTGCATTTCATGGAATGTAGAAATTTAGACATCGGTATGACATTTTTTCAAAAAAGAGATTCGTTCCCCTACACCCAAGGTCCCCAGGGTGCCCGGGTTACCTAATATCTTATCAAAATGTCTAGATAAGGGTCTAAGCTTTCGAAATTTGCTAAAGGTATGTTATTACAAGTTGCCCGTTAAGAGAAAAGGGCGAAAACCAAGGTGTCGTATGGGGGCTCAAAGGCTGATCGGACTACTCAGGTCATACTAGGTTAAAATTTCCCTTATTCTTGTCCTCAAAATGACCCAAGGTCCATAAATTATTACGCAATTGGTAGCTTAGGGGTGTTTCTGCTTCAATACAGTACTAATAAGTAGATAATTTGTATTTGGCAGATGTCATCGGCATGCAATTATTGTGTAAATTGGTCTAAGGAAAATACAATTTCTGACATAAATTTTATCAAGTGGGTCACCTTTGGGTCACCTTGGGTCGTGATAATATTTTGTGGGTCAATAAAATATGGATTAATCTGTGTTATACCAAAATATCATAGTTCTACGTCAAAAAATGAAAATGTTATGCTATTTTAAAAATTGCCCTCCTTACCAACCATTGTGGGCTGGAGGGACAGGGTGTGGGTCAGTGGGACTTTTTTCTATTGTGAAAGAATTTTCTTTTTTTGGCAAAAATATGCTGTAAAACACTAAAATGAAATAATATTATAGCTTTCAACAACATCTTTTATTCTGCTAAATGTGATCGAATACCGAAAAAAGTTGCAAAGAATGAAAAATTGACGTCAAAAATTCACGGGTCAGAGGGACTTTTTTTAAAAAAAAATTGTCCCCATGACCCAAAAATGCGGGTCAGTGAGTCAAGTTATGATATTGCACATGTATCCAAATCAACAATCTTGACCACAATCTTGAAAGGAAAGAAAAAAAACAATACATAATTTTGAAAGATGGCTCAAGGGGTGCTCGCCGCTAAACTGCCGGCTAGCTCAAGGAGCCTAGTCTGCTGGTAGAATACTGTTGCACTATGGAAGAAAAATCAAACTCAAAACTTCCCGAAGGGTTTGGTCAAGAATCATTATAATTTCCATAGACATTGGCAGTATCAGTGAAAGGCAAACACATCTGGTTGTATCAGATCTCATCAGTTGAATGATTTGCATCACTATTCATCTCTGGCTGACTCCTAGTGATGTAGCTCATTCAACTGACTCTATCTAATACAAGATATTTTACCATCACACTGTGTCATTAATGTAGATGAATTTTTTTTCAGATATTTGTTTGATATTTTGTACCAGAGTTATAAACCTGTGAAGTCAATTGTCATCAACTACATGTACATGTGCAGTATATATGTAAAGTAAAATCCAAATCCTGACTAAACTGAAAAGCTGTCTAAACCAAACGCAATGTCAAGACCCTTACTACCAATTTCTGTATATTTTAAACCTGTATAAACCGAACACCTGTCTAAAAACAACATCTTCTATCCCAAATGGTCCCATTTGAGATGGGTTTACTGTAGTTTAGAGGCAGTTCAAAGTTTGCTGCAAAATATATATTTAATTTGATAAAAATTTTGTTCCAGATCTGCTCCTAATGTTTCACCACAGACCTTCAGTATTGGCGCTAGAGAGATTATTTCAGAACCTGGTGTGCTGCTCTTAGATCCATTACGCAAAGATGATGAAAGATTTATTTTTGCTGTGGTGAAGGTAAGAAATATCATCAGTAAGTAAAAAACAAGCATTTTCTCTATTTTATAACAGCAATTTCCAAATGAATTACGAAGCAACAACCAAAAATCATAAATCCAGAAAACATGGCAAAATATGGATCACATACAGACAGAATTTAAACGACAAAGATGAAACAAACAGATCAATAACATTGAATAAAACACCAAAAGTGTGAACCCCTTAAAAAACAGGAGTGTCAACAGGTGTTCTGGAATGGTAAGCATGACCTCATGCTCCACATGTGACACCTGTCAGGAATGCCTATTATTTTGCTCGTTGGCTTTCTATGAATAATAATTTTTATGCCCCAGATCGAGGATCGGGGGCATATAGTTTTTGTGCCGTGTGTATATCTGTTTGTCTGTGCATCTGAAACTTTAACCTTGGCTATAACTTTTGAACTATGTAAGGTAGGCTTTTCATACTTGGCAAGTGTATAGGTCTAGTCAAGAGGAATTTTGTCCCGTCTTTTTGTCTGTTTGTCAGTGCGTCTGAAACTTTTACCTTGGGCATTTTGAACTATGTAAGGTAGACTTTTCATACTTGGCAAGTGTATAGGTCTGGTCAAGAGGAACATAAATATGCAAAAAATTAGGTCAAAGGTCAAGGTCACAGAGGTCAAAAAGGGGTAGAATTGAGTATAATTAACTGTAGAATCTGGGGGCATATGTAGTGTTTCACAAACATATCTTGTTAAAGTATAACTAATAATCAACAGAATTGAATATCAGTTAAAATGTCACAGGAGCCATAAAATGCATAAAGATGATATGTGTTGTGGAACCTGTCCTTCAATAAGTTTAATCAAATGTGTTGAGTGACATTTTTATGGATGTTCATCAAAGTAGAGCAGTTACACATTTTATTATATAGATTTTCTAATCTTAAAGAAAGATTTGAAATGCAACTTTCTGTGGATTAAGTTTTTCATGTCAGTGCACCAGTTGTTTACTCAACTATATTGATAAGATATTTGAATGTCCTATCACTTCCTACAATGACAAGAAATTCTTTATTTTCACCAGTGCCAAAGTTAAATTTTTCTAACTGATAAAACTGGATAGATTACTGCTACCACTATAATAACTCCTGTTGATGCCTTTTAAGAAGATAGTTCACAATATATTCCCAGAGCTACATTAAGCAAGACAATTGCAACATACAAGGCAGTTTTGAACACCTAGATAATAGGTAAAAGCATTGGCATGCCTTGTTCTAGCCAAATGTCTCCTTTTATTGGAAAAATTTTAGTATGTAATGTTACAGTGAAATTAATAGGGCATATACCATGTACCCAATTGTAAATTTCAAAATTGTTCCAGAAAAATTGTGAAAAAGGAGGAAAATATAAACTACATATACATAGTAAAAGAGATGATACAGTATAAATGCAATGAAATACACAAGTACAGAATTTTAACTTGGGAGGATGGATCTTTACTCTTGTATTTTTTAATGAATCTATGTCATTTTCAAGAGATATTTATAGTTTTAAAAAGTTGATTGAATTTTGTCTTTTTCCTGCTTTAGAAACATGTTCACATTATTCACTGTAAATAAATTGCAAATGCATAATTAACCGTTTCTTTTCTTGACAAAATTTGAAAATGTAGTGTGTAATTTAATGCATTACTTTTGTGAAGTAATTTTAATATAATGCATTACTTTAAAAAATTGAAGTAATTGTAATTGTAATATAATGTGTAATTGTAATATAATGCATTACATAATAGTGTAATTCGCCCCAAGCCTGATTGGTAAGCCATCTACAGCTCCTTCTGTATAATGATTAGATTGTGTTGAATCTTTCAGAGAATCTATATTATAATGATTATATGATGCCATACCACACCTAAAAGAAACTTTGAATTGTGAATGTGTTCATCAACAATATATCTACTTTATCTCAACTGTCCAAAATCATTAGATTTGTATTGTTGAATGATGGTTTGTCTGAATTTGAGAAGAATATACATATAAGTTAGTTATACCCCTGCTTTAGTGGGTAGTATATAGTGATGATGGTGTCTGTTTGTCTGTTTATCTGTTCATCTGTTTGTCTGTCTGTCCGTCCATTTGCCATATGGGTAGACAGTTTGTACAGTGATACAGTGCAATTTCATCTGATTTCAGGTAAAGAAGAATAACAGTAATGAAGAGGATGCAGAAATGGAAAGGAACTTTTTGAGTTCTGCGAAAAAACAGAAAGGAGTTCAGCATATTGACAGTGGGCTAAAAGGGCAGCATGCTGGAGAAATGCTATCTGTTCTACCTAACTCCATGTTTGGTCCATCAGGAGTATTTGGATTTTTAGTTCAGGCAACTGAGGTTATTATTTTTAGCTCACCTCATGAAGTGAGGGGTGCTTATGTGATACCCCCGGTGTCCGCGTCTGCGTCCGCATCCGGTTAGGTACATTCCTGCTGACTGACATGCCCCACGTCAACCATATTGGTGTGCCTGATGCATATTTGTATGACGACTGGAACGCATGCTTCGGATGTTGTCTCTGACCTACATTTAATGCATGAGCGACTTGGTTAGGAAGAATGGTTAAAGTCCATTCCTGCTTACTGACATGGCCCACATCAACCATATTGGTATATATGATGCATTTTGGGATGACAACAACAGTGCATGCTTCGGATGCTGTCTCTGACCTACATTTTAGGCATGAGCGACTTGGTTAGATAGAATGGTTAAAATCCATCCCTGCTTACTGACATGGCCCACATCAACCATATTGGTATATATGATGCATTTTGGGATGACAACAACAGTGCATGCCTCGGATGCTGTCTCTGACCTACATTTTAGGCATGAGTGACTTGGTTAGGTAGAATACTTAAAGTCCATTGCGGCTTACTGTCATGGCCCACATCAACCATATTGGTATATATGCATTTTGGGATTACAACAACAATGCATGCTTCGGATGCTGTCTATGACATACATTTTATGCATGAGTGATTTGGTTAGGTAGAATGGTTAAAGTCCATTCCTGCTTACTGACATGGCCCACATCTACCATATTGGTATGTATGATGTACTTTGGGATGACAACAACAATGCATGCTTTGGATGCTGTCTGTGACCTACATTTTACGCATGAGCAATTTGGTTAGGTAGAATTGTTAAAGTCTATTCCTGCTAAATGACATGGCCCACATCAACCATATTGGTATGTATGATGCATTATGGAATGGCAACAACAATGCATGACTGAATCGGTTAAAAAGAATGATTATAGTCCATTCCTGTCAACTGACATGTGCAACATGTGACAATGCTGCGCAACAAGGTGAGCTTAGCAGGCTGTGGCTGCTTTCTATATTTTATTTTTTTAATAATCCTACATTTTGGTAACCCTTGCCTGTTTTTGTTATCTAGATGATAAGTTTAGTAATTTGATGTCTTTTAGAATCAGGTTGTTACATCCATACTCCAAGCAATTATCCCACTTTTTATAGCATCCATAGGGTTACATCATACTTTTTGTTTACCGTTTCCAATTGCAAGCTATATTTTAACAGAATATTTTAACCAAAATATTCTAATTTAGATGTTGGTAAGTTTCCAAATGATTCATACTTTTTGATTAGTTATTAGGGAATAGCAAGTTTGTTGTCCCCAAGACCATGGCTATGGATCGACTGAGGCGTAGCTGAGGTCGATAGTTAGGGTAAAGCGTACAACAAACTTGCTATTCCCAAATAAACAGTCTATAAGTGTTTTATTATACCGAAAACACAAGATTCACAAATTTTAAATCATCTTTAAATAATATATCTCTCATTACTAGTATTTTTATACCCAACGCAAGAAAGTTGCAGAGGGTATAATGTTTTTGACTCGTCTGTCCGTCCGTCTATCAGTCCTGTTCTTGTTACTGCAACTCATCTGTAACCGCTTTGCTTTCATATTTAGTAGGATTGTTTGTCATGATATGTAGATGTGCATACTATACCACCATATTGATGGATAACTTTTATCCACTTGGAATCACAAATCAATAGTTAATAAGTATTTTATTATATGAGAATGAGATTTAAAATTTTTAAATCATGTTTGAATAATAATTCTTTCATTACAAGTATTTTCTTTCAAATTTTGTATTCTTATTGAAAACATGATAACTACATCTTTTCTCACCAACAAAATTTATGCTTGAAAGTGAGCAGTGTTCACTGTGATCTGCAAATAAAGCTATAGTTTAGAATTGTCACTTCAAAACAATGATGTCAAAGCACTCTGAATTATCTTTTTTATCCGTTGGGAATGCAAGAAAAAAGTTTGGGAAAAAAATTCACGCTGCCAGTCAATAGTCTGAGAATGTATTGACCAATAAATAATTATAAAATTGGAAAAAGGTGAAAAATAGTGATTTTATTTTAGAAATTTTAGAAGTAATGTTCATATACTGAGGTATAATAAAATGGGTTTTTGGGCCAGCACCAAGTACTGGACTACTGAGTTGATGAATACCCTTGTGAAGTAATAGCCCACCAGTGGCATCCACCCAGGGGTAATAAATAACATAATACCAAAGTTATTGTAAATTTACTTGTTGTATAGTATACACTTTTTTACTGGCTACGAGGACAATAGCAAGTTTATGGTTTCCTGAGACACAACTATTTCCCGAAGCGAAGCAGACAGAAATAGTTTGTGTTGAAGGAAACCTTAAACTTGCTATTGTTCGAATAGCCAGAAAATAAGTATTTTATTGTACCGAAATCAAACATCAAAGGTATCAATATGACGTCATCGTTACATAGTTCATCGTCCTACTTAATGACCAGTAAATAGTTCACCGTCATATTTATTGACAAGTAAATAGTTCAGCACCAATCAATAGTCGTTGAAACTATTGACAGGTAAATAGTCTATTTCTGAAAAGTGTGAAGAAATAGTTAATTCATCAAATAAACAATTAATATAGAAAATAATATTGAGGTATAATAAGAGGTGTTACCTTTTTAGCTCGCCAGGACGAATGTCCAGAGAGCTATTGTCATACCCCCGGTGTCTGCGTCGGCGTTGGCTTCGTCGGCATCGGCTTCAGCAAAACTTTAACCTGGCTTGTGGAATTGAGACCTGAATAGCTAGGATGTTGATATTTGGTATGTGACTTCCTTGTGATGAGAGCTTTCTAATGGTACCATATTTGTAGACATTTTGACCTTGACCTTGCCCTGAGGGTATTTTTTAAAGACTTTAACTTTGCTTCTAGAATTAAGTTGTGATAGGATGTTTATATTTGATATGTGACTTTCTTGTGAAGAAAGCTTTCTATTACTTCTAATTTATTGTGCATTGAGGTTACTGGAATCCCCAGCGAGCTATGTTGTCTTCTGACAACTCTTGTTTTGCAACAAAATCTGAAAGTATTTTTTATTTTAATTTGTAGGTTACAGTAGTTGCTTTAACAGCAAAAGAAAATTTCATGGAAAGCCTAAAATCTGGATCTTTACCAAGAAAAGAATGTGCAAACATCAAGTATAGTGAGAAATGTAATATTCTGCTCAATAGTGGAAGACTGTCATTGGTAAAAACATTGATAGATATGGGAAATTTGATGGAATATCTTTGAGATGTTTAACAGTTTGTCAGCGGGATTCGTGGAAAAGTGCAATGAATTTCTTCCAAATATCAAACATTCATCATAGAGTAAAGTATAAAAAGTTATGAAGAATTACAAATTAAAGGAATAAATTAAATCAGTGACTGAAGAAATGTATATAGAATGTTTGAGAAGAATTTTTGTGCAATTTTTGCAGATTTTTATTCTACATGCAGAATATAATAAACACTATAATTACTTGTTGTGCCTTTCATCTTGCTGGAAATTCAAGTTCTGTTTATATGAAGTTAATGTCCTGTGGTACCATATAGTTAAATTATTGCATCACCAGAGTGGCGACAATGTTTTTGCAACTAAAATAAAAACTAAATGAAAATAGATATTGTTTTTGAATCACATGAGGATCAGATGTGCCACCTAATCTTATGAATTGCAATATTATACTTCTCTTTCAACTAATATACATGTGAGGTTCTCACTGTGTTGAAGACCATATGGTGACCCCTAGATGTTTTGTTTTTGGTCGTTTTAACCTGGATGTGGGATGTTGTCTCCTCGACATTTACCCCATTTCCTTTCTTTTTCATATGTAGATATTTCAAAATATAGTAATTAAGAATTTTTAATATAAGCCCTCTTGGTCAGTTTGTAGCATCATGTTTTTTCACACACGAATCTATGAATGAAAGTGTTTTATTATTGAATGACCATGTGTATGGCTGTTGTCTTTTCTTTGCATCCGTCATAAGACAGTTGACTGTATGTCATCTGTAATCATTTTTTCAAAACTCCAATGAAGTTACTAGGTAAATTGCAGCAAATGTAGTGACATAATCCTCAAGCTTTATATAGTTTCAAATTTTTTATGGGGTCTAAAAATTGCAACCATTACCAAAATAAGAACATTGGGTTAAAATACTAACACTTGCTATATCCAAAAAAAAATGTTTCAGAAGGACAAGTCTAGGGAGTTATTGACTGCAACAGATGATCATTTTCATATATAATACTGTTTTTGGCTTGAATTATGCCGTATTTGCATACTGCAGACCAAGGATGTTGGAATAGCATGTACTTTCAATATAAAAAAATATAAAAAACAGAGATATAAAATTGAAAAGGAGATGGTGTTTTGCATGTTTTATGGGATCTAAAACATCCCTTACATATTTAGCCAATGTATACAAACATTTCACAAAAAAAAAGAAAAAAATATGAAAAATATAAAAATAATGAAGCACAAAAAAGCTTTCATAAAGTGCGGAAAAAAATGCATGTTTATTTATATGCCAATGGCACACTTAAAGAATGGTGTCTAATGTCATTTGAATATCATCATGGAAAAATCAATAAATGAACATCATGATCCGAGTGTAAATTAATTATTATGTTGTGATATTTTCGTAACCTTATATTAATCAAATGAACAGGTTACACTTTAATGACCTTCAAAAATGGATGATTTACCAAAATGCCATGCAAAAATGGAGGCTTTACAGGATGTTCACTTTCTGATTCTAATACTGTCCGACGCCGTTAAGTAAGACAATAACAACAAAAACAAACAAACAAACAAAAACATTTTACATACTTTAAGAGCTGAAATATTCATGGAGGATTAAATTTCGTTTATTTCGTGGGTTGAAGTTATCAACGAAATTAAATTCCCAAGAATTTAATTGCAGTAATACGAATGACTAAATATGCTATTAATTTCACAAAAATTTGCCCCCATGTAATAGCTTTAAAGTTTCAATCCACGAAATTATATCCCCTCGCAAATACAGTCAAACTTGCCTTAGCAGTCACCTTGAATAAGCAGCCACCTGACATTAAGGTCACCTTTTATAGTTCCCTGCGTAGTATATTTCATATAACCTAAACCTCATTTAAATGGCCACCTCTCATAAAAGGCCAGTTTAACTCCTTCCTAAAGGTGACCTCTCAAATCAAGTTTCACTGTTAGTGATTATACATAATTAACACCACTTACATGTGTCTGATTGTTTTTGTTTAAACTAGATTTGGTTATTTCATTTTCCTCCATGGCCTTTGATACTTGAAGTTTTCTAGGGGATGTGACTTTTTAAATGACTGCAAAAATTTTATGTTGTATAATGGTGTGGTGCTGTTGTAATTGTTGTCGTCATGTTGTTGTCCTATGGCGTCGTTGTCGTCTGTAGACACTTTTGTTTTTGGTCAATAACTTGAAGTTCCAGTTGATCAATTCCTATGAAATTTTGACACAGTGTTCTTTGGCATAAAAGGAAGGCTGTGTATAGTTTTCGTTATTTTGACCCCACCTGTTTAAAAAAAGGGTGAATAGGGGCGAAATTGGGTGTTTTCACATAGTTGGCTGTAGAATATTTATTATATATCATTTTTATGGGATTTCTTTCAATGTGCTCTGAATTAGATTTCCTATCTGTTGTATGTCAATGGATTTTATGTGGCATGAACTGTTCATGAGATTAATTGGGCCCAAAAAGTGGCGAATTGAAAAAAAAAAATTAATTTTTATCCAGAGTTTGATACAGTTTTTGAAATGGATTCCTTTTGAAGAATAAATACAGTGCTGCACCATCAAATTTTGATTACTTGTTTCCTTTCAGAGCTATGAGGGGCCAAATGGGACCAAAATTGCAAACATGCAGATTACCTCAAATTTTTATTATGCCCCACCAAATAATGTTGAAGGGGCATATAGTGTTACCCTTGTTGGTCTGTATTTACGTCCGGTTAAGTTTTGCGTCTAAGTACATATCTTTGAAACTGTAAGAGGTAAAACAATGATAATAGGTCAGATGGTAGATTTATGATAGTGCTACATAGTTCACTAGGTAGTTTGACTCTTTGACCTCCAATTCATGCTTGAGTGAGTTTTGTGTTTTAGTCCATTTTTCAACCACTACACATTATAACTTCAAATTAATTTCCAAATACTACCCAAATCATTGACAATTAGGTTTCTTTGACCTACATATATGTTTCAGGGACTTTAGTTTAGTTTTGCTTTTTAGTCCATTTCTCAACAACTACACAGTGTAAGACAATAATGTTTCATCAAATTAATTGCCTTGATAAATACTACCCAAATCATTTACAATTAGGTGGGCTTGACCTACATTTTATGCTTCAGTGACTTTGGTTAAGTTTTGCATTTAGGACTATTTCTCAACTATTATGTATTATAGCATCATGATATTTCAGTGCAACATTCATCTAGATGAGAACTTCCCATATCACCAGTAATTTGGTTTCAATGACCAACATTTTATGCTTGAATGACTTTGTTAAATTGTTTGGTTTATGTCCATTTATTGGCTCACCTGGCCAAAGGCCATGTGAGCTTTTGCCATCACTCGGCATCCGGCGTCTGTTGTCTGTCATCCGTAGTTCATCTGTCCATTAACTTTTATTTGAAGATCTTCTCCTCTGAAATGACTAGGCCAATACATACCAAACTTGGCCTGAATCATCACCAGTGTATGCACTTTCAAATTTGTTATTCTTATGTCCGTAGACCAAACAACATGGCCGCTGTTACTAAAACTAGAACGTAGGGGTAAATTGCCATTTTTAAGGAGATTGATCTCCTTTGTGCCATTGGGCATTTACAAAGAAAGCACTACAATGTTTACTTCTGTCATCTTATTTCTACAGTAATGAAGATTGATCCCAATATTATTAATTTTCAAGAAAATATATATATAATTTTGTACATACTTTTAATTAGATTAACTGAAAATATTGTTTTACCACTGACAAAATAGTGGGAACTTTTTCTGTGGCGTAATGAAGTATTGGTCAACCACCTCACCATGCTCAAGAGTGTAACAGTGACCTTTGTTGAAAGGTCATATTCAGTCCTGTTCAATGTATCTTATCTGTAGGTACATGTATGCAACACATTAGTTGTGAATGTTATTACATAAATCATGTGTACAGGTGAATTAATTAATACACTTTTGAGGCCATAAACAAAATTAACTGTGATAGTATTATCTTGATAAAGTTGTTTATATATTTCAGATATTTTTTTAACAAAATTTACAGACTAATCATTGATTCTAAATGGATTTCATATTAAAATGGTCTCTATTTAAAATTATCTAAAACTCAGTTCTTGTCTGATTTTCATGAAATCTCCACAATTAAAAGGAGTTTCGTATTCAATTTCAGCCAATAATTTAGAAATTTTATTTCCATATTATCACAATTTGTAATGGATATGTAGTAAATTTTGACTGAAATATTTGGTTTGTGGTTAAATTATCATAATATGGAATTACAAGTCCTAAAATTATTTCAATTATTGATTAAAATGTACATCAAACTCTTTACATTGTAGTGAAAATTTTATGCAAATCAGATTAGAATTGGATTTACATCTTTTTAGCTCACCTGACCCGAAGGGTCAGATGAGCTATTGCCATCCCTTTGCATCCGTCGTCCGTCTGTCGTAAGCTTTTTCAAAAATCTTCTCTTCTGAAACAACTGAATCAATTTTAACCAAACTTGGCCTGAATCATTACCAGGGTATCCTGTTTCAAAACTGTATCTGATGAGTCCGAGGACCAAGCAACATGGCTGCCTTTACTAAAACTAGAAAAACTGTGAGCAAAGCTCACTAATAAATGCCCCCCGCACCCCCATTTAATTTCAGGAAATAAAAACAATTCAAAATAAAATTCTGAAATAGGAGGTGCACATCTACATTATGTCATAAACACTGTATTAAAGTTTCATGAAAATCTATTCAGTGGTTCAGGAGGAGTAGCGGATAAGAGATGGGTACCCCTTTGTAATGCAATGGCCAAGTCCATGTTTTACTATGGGAAACCCCAAAAATCAATCAAATCAAATTCTAAAATAGGCGATGCACATCTACGTTATATCATAAAGACTGTGTTAAAGTTTCATGAAAATCTTCGCTGGTTCAGGAGGAGTAGGGGATAAGAGATGGGTACCCACTAGAAATGTAATGGCTAAGTCCATGTTTTGCTATGCGAAACCCCAAAAATCATTCAAATAAAATTCTGAAATAGGAGGTGCACATCTACATTATGTCACAAAGACTGTGTTAAAGTTTCATGAAAATCTATTCAGTGGTTCAGGAGGAGTAGCGGGTAAGACAAGGGTACCCTCATGTTAAACGGACGGACGGACACCCCCATCACTATATACCCTCACTTTTCAAGCGGGGGGTATAAATAGCAAGTAGGGGTAAATTGCTGTTTTTAGCAAAAACCGTTACAGATATTAAAAAAATCTGACAAGGGTAAAAGTGATCAGCATGACAAGATCTACCTACCCTGAGATTTTGAAAAAAAAATCTGATGACCCATTTTGGAGTTATTGCCCTTTTTACGAAAATTTTTCAAAATCTTAATATTTTTTTATTTTTTATCAAAGAAACAATAACAGCTAGAGGTCAACTTAAAATTGGAAAAATGTTCAGCATATCAAGATCTGGAAATTTTGAAGAAAATCCGAATACCCATATAGGGGTTATTGCCCTTTTTGGTCCAATTTTCGTAATTTTTTACGTTTTGCCTTATATTTTGAAAAATGGTTTGAAAAAGAGGTTAAGATTTAAATGCAAAAATGTTGAGTATGTGTAGAACTACATTTTTAGCCCAGTTGCGACAAAGTGGAACTTGGTGTATGGGCGTCCTGGTGTCTGGGCATGAACTGTTGCTTTCCGCATGTTATCTCGAGAACCACATGTCATATCTAATTGAAACTTTGCATAGATATGACCTATGATTAGAAGAGGAACCCTATTGATTTTGAGGTTTGTGCGACAAATGCCCAAATCACAATCTGCTAAAAATAGAACAAAATTTGACATTTTATCCGTTTCCACACAGTATCTCCAGAACCATGTTGCACGTCAGAATGAGACTTGGCATAGACATGACTTATGATCAGAGTAGGAACCTTGTTGATTTTGAGGATCAAGGTTTTAACATGTAAAATTAATATATTAATTCATTTCAATATTGTTAGGAGTCGAAGGTTAAAGTAGTTATAACTCCCCTTTTGGTCGTTGTTTCTTTGACACATTCCCCGTTTCCCTTCTTTTTATACGACCGCAAAAATTTTTGCGGTCGTATATTGGTATGGTGCTGTCGTCGTCGTCGTCGTCGTCGTTGTCGTTGTCGTCGTCGTCGTCGTCGTCTGTAGACACTTTAGTTTTTGGTCAATAACTTTAGTTCCAGTAGATCAATCCTTATGAAGTTTTACCATAATGTTCTTTGGTACAAAAGGAAGGCTTGGCTTAGTTTTGGTAATTGTGGCCCCAACCGTTTTTAAAAAAGGGGCCAAAAGGGGTTAAATTGGGTGTTTTCACATGTTTGTTTGTAGAATCTTTATTATTAATCGGATTTTGATGGGGTTTCTTTCAGTGTGCTCCTGAGGAAATTTCCAATCTGGAGTATGCCAACGGATTTCACGTAGCATGTACCGCTCACGAGATAAATGGGGCCCAACAGGGGCAAATCTCCAAAAAAATAA
>MJUU01071887.1:75891-91898 GCA_002080025.1 Modiolus philippinarum
AAAAAAAATTACCGAAATATGTGTAAAAGCTGAAAGAGAACAGATAACCAATATAATCTAAATAGAAAGGCCAAAATAAGCTAAGGGTAGAGGTATGAAAGAAGAAGGTTCTCTTAAATTTACATATTGCAAGTCTTCATATATAAAATCGGTTTTGGACCAGCACTGAAGTACTGGTTACTGCGTTGGTGAATAATAAATTAATACTTCGGTCAAAAAAATGGTTTCTGGAGTATTACATCAGAGTGCTTTTATGGTTTGGAATGAAAAGTGCATGAGTGCATTGGAGACAAAAAAAAACGCATAATGATTTTGTGTGTCAGTTGGTTAAAAGTTAAGGTCGCAGATACTTACAAAACTTAAAAATTTAGTCTTAAATTAGTTTCCGTTGTATACTATAAAAAAAACCTTTATATCAATATATGTGGTATTTATAGATATCAGTGAAATGTATAAAAAGGACAGTATTAGACTAGTATGTCAAGTGTCAAGATCATTAAAACTTAAGAAATTACAAATTTGGTAAAGAAATAGGAATCAAGATAATAACTTCAATGCACCTTTATGAATTAGAATAAAACTTACACATATGAAACTATTAGAGGTATGATAGCATTCATCCATTAATTTTAGGCTCAGCAGGTCAAATGGCAATGTGAAATTTTTACACAAATTTTAAAAGTCCTACCTTCAGAATTACTTTATGGATTAACAGAGCTTCGAAAGACATCTAATGAATTTTGGTTAATCGGTCAAAATTCAACGTCACAAATACTTAGAGAAGTTGATAATTCGGTCCAATTTTTCTGGAGAAAACGTCAGAGTGCATTAAATTATTACTTGTAATGAAACGTACAACATGAAAGCATTAGAGGTAAAGATGACACCTTTTGACTTTGGGCTCAGTAGGTAAAATGTCAGCGTCACAAATATTTATAGATATGAATTATTGCTTCCCTTTGCATAACTCCAGAATTCATTCACGGGTTTGAATGAAACTTTCATAGATGACAGCATTTGAAGTTAGGCAGACACTTATAAATTTTGGGGTCAGTAGGTTAAAGTTCAAATGTCTCATGATGTTCTTACAGAAACAGAATTTTTATATTTCTTCTTTAGATTATGATATGAAAAAAGAGTCAGCTTCATTTGCAAATCGCGCATTTCTGCAATTTTAAAGGGGTAATATATTTGAGAGCTTCGCTAAGTTTTTCTAGGCCTAGGTCTTTTGATGTAGACATAAGGTACAATACTTCAGACATAACATTCAAACTTTTATAGCTATATAGTACCAGTGGGTTCAGGTTATTAGTTTATCATAAACTATAGCTGAGATAAAGTTGACTTTACTGCAAATAGAAACTCTAACTGTCATAGGTATATTAAAAGGTGGTATTAATAATTTTGCATGACTATTTGTGGTAAACATAAAGTACACAACTGCTGTCATTTCACTCGAACTGTTACAGGTATTGTACCAGTGGGCTAAGATAGTTAATCATATTTTGTGAATGAGATAAAGTTGGCGTGGACATACATGACATAAAGTACAGAACTGCAGATATTATACTCAAACTGCTTGAAGTAAAGTACCAGTTAATATATACTATTCAACAAAAGAAACGATACACAGTTAATTTTGTTAATATTTTCGTATTTCCCCATTTAAAGATTTTTTTAGTGTATTAATGTATTCAACGCCAAAACGTATTTATTTGTTCCATTTTTTACATCCATTCCGAAACGGATACGATGAAAATCCGGAATGGTAGTTTTTTATCCTATGACAGGGTTCGCCGTTAACTGATGGATGATTTAATTTTTTTGATGTCCATTATTGGGACACTTAATCAGGTTAACAATTTGCCATTTTAAAAAGTGGAAAACAATGTCTCATTTCGATGTCCCATTCAATCCAAAATCAACATCGACAATGACTTAGCGCTGTCAGACCGTCGGTATTGATTTTTGCCCTCGTAATTCATGGTTATGTGAAAAGAAGAAGAAACCAAAGTCTATTTGTTAGTCTCAAGCAAACATGCTCATCAAATTATGTATCACCTGACAGCAGGTTACATGAGACGTTGCAACGTCAACATCGAGTAACACGCGTATTATGCTTATGAAAGCGTAAGTTGAAAATGAAAAGTAGGCCTGATGAATTCATGGTCGACATAGCAACACATTTTTGAAGTCACCTGGTTCGCGAATTTGATAGTTTGGTGAAAAGAAAATGTTAAAATGCTCACTTTTTACGTCTACAAATAGAACCTCCGATTAATGACCTTGACCGTGACCGATTTAAAGAGATATTATGGAGAAAATGTTAATACTTGCGTGCAAAAAAATACATTTTGTCTACGAGTAATGACTTTTGGCTAGAAAGCAAAATGTTGTTTTTTATAAAATCTGTGTATCGTTTCTTTTGTTGAGTAGTATATATATATATATATATATATATATATAAAATCATCTCAAAACAAAGCAACAACATCAACATTCCCGACGTACCGGATCTTAAAAGATACACACTTCGTGAGAATAATAAAACAAGGCAGTAGACTAAAGTGAACAGTACACACATTTAAAAGTTGATATTTCGAGACCTATCCGGCTCTTTATCAAAACACAATAAAAAAGTAAAAATACAGTGAAATAAAACCTATTTACAAAGACTATACTACAAAAAAATAAACAAAGTATCGACAGCTACATCATGGACGCTGTTAACTACAAATGTAACATGAGAAGGGAAAAATAATTTTGTCAGTGTCTGTACATTGAATCTTACAAAATTCTTATTACTCTATCTTATTATTCTATATCGTGATCTAAACTTGAGATACAGTTTGGGTGGATATACAGAACTACAGGTATAACGAAAAAGCACCGGTGGATTTAGATTGCTTATAATGATCTGTACGTAAGATACAGTTGATGTGGACAAAAGGTAACCTTTATAAGAATAGTATCAGTTAGTATTGCTAATAAATCATCTACCTGTACCTAAACTAGAGATGCATTACTATAGAACTGCAGACAATATGTAATTTTGTTGCAAGTTTTAAGCTTGAAACCCCTTTAATTTTAAAATTTCATTGGGCATACCGTATCAGTGCCCGCGTGTATGGTCTTCATGTTGTATGTACTTCATTGTAAAGGCACTCGTCTTGATAAGTTGGACATTTTTCTAGTTTGATTTTTACTGTGGGTCTGTTATTTTTAGCCATTCAACACACAACAGGGGAGGGCTTGGCTCCACAAGAAAACGAGTTTAACTTACCCCAATTTTTTGCGCTTGCCCAAAGTCAGGAATATGTTGGTCAATGGCTTGTCCTAGTCTTCTTAGGGAATATTAGTTTCTTGATATTCAGTTTACTTGATGTGGTTTGTTTCCATTGATTTATTCACTTTTTGACTTTAGGGGCCATTTTAGGCTTGCTTTGTGTTGTGACGATGCTCACTGTGTTGCAGACCATACGGTGACCCCTTGATGATTTGTTTTGTGTCGTTTTAACCTGGAGATGAAATGTTGTCTCCTTGACGTATACCCCATTCCTTTCTTTTCATACTAACTCAAGAACCACTCTTCTTCTGAATTCTGACACAAAAGGTAACAAGATTAACATACGATGACCGAAAATCACAAGCACATACCACAATCTTCCAGGGAACAAGTAATTGCCAATAAAAAGACAAAATGCAAACGTAAACAACAATAGAAATCGACTCAAGTTTTAGATGCAAAAAGATTACTTAGTAAAATCAACTTTTAGAAATTTTGGGAAACACTTCGAAGTTTTCAAAAGACATTGAAACAGAGGCACTTTGATTCCTGAAGCAAATTATTTTTTTCTATAGAACAAAACCTACATATAAAGTTTAAATGTAAAACCTAATTCTTTTCTTTGGCTACAGCAGAAAATGTTCACTCAAAAGCTATAAAACCGAAAACAAAGTACACACAAATAATTCTACGAAATTGTTTCCATTGCAGCAGTTCAGTACCCTGACAAAAACTTCCTAAAGTCTTAAATTCATAATCAATAAGTCCTCTCTGCAGAAGTTTTACGGTCGACATCACAAATTTTTGGACTACTATGGGATATCATGTTTTCCCAAATGACAAACTTAAGTTCTTTTCATGGCTCCACTGTTGAACAAGGCGGGTGTTTTATTAGAAACAATAGATGCTTACTCTTTAGTGAATGGGATCTCACCCATGGTTTTACATTGGGTCTGTATTGTTCATCTGTATGTGTGTCCCTATTATTTTCTGTGCCGTACCTATGGGATGTCTTTGTTCCATTATGTATTGTCTTTGAACTTAAGCAATGAAGGGATATGGAGTAAATGTACATGATACAAAGTATCTACAAATACAGGGTAAAACAAAGCAATGGAACAACGCTTTTATTGTTGTTCTTCATCTTGAAGTCACCATGAGTTTTGCTCATACCTCATAGTAAGTTCAAGACGGCCCTTTTTAAACGAACGGGTTGGTTCACAATTGTACTTTGTCCCAATATATGAAGAGCAAATGCTGTAAAAATATTCGATTATACAACTGAATGTATTTTTTGTATCATGTTATTTTTTACACACAAAACAATTGATTTATAATGACTGGTTCCAATTTGTATATATAAAATATGATATCTAATATTCATTAATTCTATATTGTAACAGATAATGATAGTGTTAAATAGATAGATAATAAAGATGATTAATTTAAATAACGAAACTTCTGTCATCTGTTTCATTTCAGGGAGGCAATCATTCACCATTACATTTTTGTATATGACTGGACTGGCGACTATTCTGTAGGTGATTTCAACTCTACAACATGAAGGTTATTGTGTGTGTCTTGCTTTACTGTATAGTTCTGGTATCCACCACAACACTTCGTGAAAGAAGAGCAAGCCAAGGCGGTAAGTACTTTCAATACACATTCTTCCAAAAGTCAAAATTCCGGAACGTTTCGGCTATTAGAATGGCGGGTCAAAGAGGTCAAACGGGGTAACAATTGCATCCCTATATATGAGGGCAAAGGGAATAACTTATTCTATCAACAGATGAAAGGAAAAAAGCTGAACATGTCATAAATAAATCATCATTTTACCTCAGGCGGGTCATTTCGAACCAACGTATTTAGGTCAAGGAAAAAAATATGAGAATTCCTCGATAGCGCTCAACTGACGTCGGAAGCCAGTTTCCATTAGATTTTGGGTAATATGTCGACAATTACCAAAAACTTTGAAAGTGGAATATCGTCTATTTACAACATGATTGAAGGGGGGGGGGTTCCGATAACAGCATAATAGCGAACTGATTTTTCTAATAACATATAACAGGGAATTGGAATTTTCTTGATGATATCAATTAACAGACAACAGACAACGTTGGATATTTCAATAACAGATAACAGAGAATCAATTTTACCCAGTAACAATTCATTTAACCTCTTTGTCCCACCTTATGGTCGTTCAGTCAAATACAGCATATCGAAATTGATTCTGGCGTAGGGAAAAACGAAGCTAGATCTGTGAAAGTGGATCTCGATGGTGTGTAAGCTTGAAGTGGAATTCACCTTTTAAGTGAGGGGAACGACATTACCCAATAAAAAGTAAAACATGATGAGAAAAATTTGCGGAAAAGAAGTTCCACTTTCTTTTTGACCACCGTAAAACGAATCTAATGAAAATCTAAAATGTATATGACTATTTTTCTAGTGATATAAACTTTTCCCGTTTATGTGTCTGAGCAATAGTTTTTATATGCAAATTGCGTGAATCTATACTACTAAAACAATTAGACGCTTTTTGTTAGCCAGGTTGCTGCAGAAACAACAAATACTATGACTATTTCATTGGCATATATGCAATTGTGCCTGCACTTAGCTAAACTTAATCGGTACATTTGGTACAACGTCGATGTCAGAACTGTGTCATTGGAAATCAAATATTACCGAAATGCCAAAAAAGGCAAATAAGTCTTCGGTTAGCCAACGTTTATCAAATAACTAAATANGAAGTTACTGTGAATTTACTTTCTGCATATGCGCATTTCGACAACTTATGTCTCTTCAGTGCAGATAAAATCTAAATGTTTGGAAGACCATAAACTTAAAGATGTTTAAAAACTGATAGAGAACAAATAACCAATATGATCTAAATGTAAAGCCGAAATCAGCTAAGGACAGAACTTTGCATGGGGGAGATACTCCTTAGTTTTCATTAAAATTTACAAAATTTAGATATTGTAAGGTTCCAAGAATAATCGGCTTTCGGGTCAGCACCGAGGTACTGAGGAGCTAAATGGGAACTCAATGCTTGGGTCTCTTTCCTGATACTGCATTTTTTATGAACTTTTTTTTTCAAAGACAGGAAAGTAACTTACAAACACTCTTACTGGTGATTTATAACTTTACTACACTGATAGATTTCGATTTGAACAATATCTGGCGGGAACTTAATAAATAAGAAAAAAAATGATGCAGGACAACTTGTTTTCAAGATTGATATAGCCAATAATTTTTAAATGCATAGAGTATTCAAAACATTCATGCGATGGTGGGACAAAAATGATTTTTAGACAATTAAACATCTAGTGTAAATTTATCATATCTTAATGTCACGATACACTTCCGATTGTTTAAGCGTTTATAGTCGTTCAGAAGTATGTCGACAATTTATTTACTTTGCCGATGAAATGACACACAGCTTTGGATTGGGAATCATTGTCAGATTTGAGGTTGATGATAACCCTTTGATGCTGGCTTTCGTTATATTCACGATATTTTGTCACTAAACAACCCTCGCTTTGGTAATTTTCTTCATTTGATCTATTTAAAAGAACTCGTAATTAAGGATACTACAGACACTTCGACGTCGTCCTCATTCCTTGAACTTTATCTTGAAATTGACATCAGAGGAAGACAACAAACTAAGCTTTTTGACAAACGCAATGACTTTACTTTTCCAATAGTCAACTTACGTTTTTTTTTTTTGTAGCAACATTCCAACTGTGCCGGCATGTGGAGTTTACATCTCCCAACTCATTCACTACTCAAGTTCCGGTGGTAGATACAGTGATTTCCTTGAAAGAGCCAGGTTGCTCGCAAATAGGCTACTTTAGCAAGGGTAATATGTTACCCATAACTTAAGTCATCACTGCAGAAATTTAACAGTTGTGGACCGCTACCTGTTTCCCAGATAACAACAGATCTTTCTCTTTAAAAGCTTAGTTGTTAAATATTGTACTGGATTTTACATGTTCAAACGCGGCGGGTGTCTTTTAAGAAGGAGGAGATGCTTACTCTACCGGCGCACCTGATCTCAGCCATGGTTTTTTGATTGGTCCGTGTAGTTCATCTTTGTGTGTGTGTTTCTATAA
This sequence comes from Modiolus philippinarum, assembly GCA_002080025.1. Taxonomy (NCBI): domain Eukaryota; kingdom Metazoa; phylum Mollusca; class Bivalvia; order Mytilida; family Modiolidae; genus Modiolus; species Modiolus philippinarum. Next base: position 83,287 of record MJUU01071887.1, read on the forward strand.
TTTTCTTTTCTGTGCGCTACTCATGTTATTTCTTTGTTTCTTTATGTTTTCCGATGTTGAAATTGTCCGTTTCAGACTGACGGTTAGGTTCTCACTCACTGTAAGACATCCTTCAAAAACATACTTTTTTTGTTCAACTTAATCAACTAAAGCAAACTGCTTGGGTTTCTTTTACTGAAACACCAGGACTTACACAAAAGTGTCACCCAACAACTTCACGACCCTCTAAAGCAAAAGGCACCATCGATATATAGATTGTGCAGACAGTTGGTGCTTGCAACTCGCAAGGAAGATAAAAACAACGTTTCGATAACGTATATTTATGTTAGATACAGACTGAATAAAATGTCTGCCACGACGCACCATACGACGAATGTCTAAGACTCTCAAACAAATATGTCCACTAAACAGCTTTAGATAAGTGTTCCGAAATTGGATTTTAACCAAATTTTAAAATTCTGTCCATACTCTTATTTCGATTAACGAAGAATTTTGTCACTTTGGAAGATCACCGTCCACAACTTTTCATTCAAACTCTTAACTTTATGTTATATTTTCTTCATCCAAAAAAGATTGATATATCATATTGAAAAAGGTAGAGATCAACATCCCTAAATCTTGTATATTTTTTCAAAACTCCTGATTTGATACATTGATTGACACATACAAATAGTACACTAGGATGGTGCACCGCGAACCTTGAAAAAACGAAAAACAATGAAAAATGAAGTTGGTATCCCCACACAAAAGTTTTATTCCTCATGATTATGTGTCTCGTTTTGTACTGATTTTTCGCTACAAATTCTCAATTTCTTAGTTATGTCTTAAAGTCTTGACATTCTTCACATGTTGATTTAACTAATATGATTTCCGTCGTTAAAATAAAATGCAATTTAAATTTGTCTCTACTTCAGTTGTGGATCCAACTTGTTCTGACTATTGTTTTAATGGTGGAACTTGCATGAAATTGGTACTCGATTCTGGTACTCGATATTGCAAGTGTGACCTATGCTGGGAAGGAAAAAGATGTAATGTTGCGGTGAGTTTTTGACATATTTAGATACATAGACCTTGTTTTTTTCAAAATGAAGATGTTGTCCGAACAAATACGTGTAAAGAAGGTCTGATTGTCAGTAAAAAGTACTCACTTGTTAACACTGGATAAATGAACACACAAATTGTCAGGGGATTCTATCACACCATGACCTTCATTTTGAAAATAGCGTCAAAATAACGTTGACATAACTGTTGTACCTGGATGCAGTGGAGTCCTTAATACATGTAAAACACACTAAAATAATTTCTTGTTTGTATTATGATCAAATAAGGCGTTCGATGAGTTGATGTACATGGGACAAAATCCTTTAAATATATGGAAAGATTAGGCAATCGGAACACCGCTTTCATTGTTGTTCTTCATCAGGCCTTCAACAAAGAGTTAACACTCCCACCTCGAGTAAGTTCAAAATGACCCCTAACACCGGTTTGTGTGGAATTCATGTATCTTTTTTTTTCATGGATGTAGGGTCGACACCAAGCATAACATATCGTGAAAAGAACTCGTACAAACACTATCATTCATTGCCCGACAAAGGAATCAATAGACAATACAACATATAAACGATCACAGGGCACTCATCGAGTTAATTGTAAGAAAATTGGCAAGTTAAACCGGGTAATATGGGCAATATATTTACAGATGGCCATGAAAATGTGAAATTTTACAAAGCAAGAAAGCCAAATGTTGCATTTTGATAGTGCATTTATATGCATGCATAGAATCACAAATTTTAAAATAGATGACAAGTTTATTGCGATACTTTGATGACATATTTTATTGATTTATCTATATTGGGCAAAAAATTCAATTACCACAGCCATCAAAAATAGTATATTTATATATACCAAACCCTGCCCCTTAAAGATAAAAAAACTGGCCCAGTCTTTCAATATAAGGTTCCATTTTAAGAAGGATATTTTGTCACTAAACAACCCCCGCTTTGGTAATTTTCTTCATCTTATCTATCCAAAAGAGCTCGTGGTTAAGGGTACTACATATACTTCCACATCGGCCTCGTTCTTTGACCTTCATTTTGAAATTGACAACAAAGATACACTACAAACTAGGCTGTATAACAAACACATGCGATAACTTTTCTTTGTAGCAACATTCAAAAGCGCAAGCATATAAAGTTTACATCTCCCAACACATTCTCTACTCAAAGGCCTGTGACTACCTTGATAGAGCTCGTTTGCTTACAAATTGGCTACTTAAGCAAAGGTTTGTTACCAATAACTTGAAGTCATCACTACAGATGTTTTACGGTCAAAATCACGATTTTATGGACAACTATTGGATATCTGTTTCGTAGATGACAGCAGATCTTTCCATTTGCCACTAAAGTTTGTTTTTCCTTAATCGGAAATGACTATACAACTGGATTTGACATGTTCAACACGGCTGGTGTCTTATAAGAAGCAGAAGATTCTTACTGTACAGGTGCACCTGATCTCACCCATGGTTTTGTGTTGCGTGCATGCTGCTCATTTTTGTATGCATGTGTTTCTTTGTTTCTTTCCTGTTCCATGCTCATGTTATCTCTTTGTTTCTTTGATTTTCCGATGTTGCAATTGTCCTTGGATTGTTCATTTTTGACTGAAGGTTCGGTTTTCAATTACTTTGAAAATCACTGCAAAATGAAATGTTTTCCGGTAGTTTTTCTGTCCAGAAACATTGAGCCCAATCCATCTCAGACTCCATAAGTTATCTTTCAGGCATGCTATTTTATCCTGATACCTCTTCGAGTTTATGTAACAAAAATTAACACAAAAATATATAATCATTTGAAAAGTAAATCCCTCCTTATGTTTGTAATGGTAAAATGCATCACACACACTGCAAATGTAACACTTTACAAAAAATTACATAGCAATCATTCGAAGAAATGAAAAATGAAAAAACAAATCGCAAAAATATCTTTCGAATTATGTACTCAGGAAAAATTCAATGTTAACAATGCCAACATTTATATATTCTTTATATATCATTATATTTAATCATCCGTTTCTCTTCCAGATGTGTTTTGGAAAATAATGCTGAAGAGAGTGTTGAGGATTATATGAATTAAAATATTAAAAAAAATAATTCAAAGTGTTTTATTACTTGAATGGGGAAAGTGAGAACAGCGGGCTTACTTTTTCACTTTTTATAATTGCTTTCCGTTCAATTCTTTTGATGAAAAGAGCTTAGGCTCCAAGATTTGCCTCGAAAGATATATGTATTTGCTTATTCCATTTTTAGGTAATACTGTGTTTCTTATTTTGTTTACCCTCCTAAATTTTTATTTTCGTTTTAGATAATTAGTTCATTTCATCAGAAATGAGTTTTTGAACTGCATTTAATGGTTAAATACACAAGAAAAGTCTTGTAATTGTTGCTTGGAATTCTTACAATTCAAATTGCTAATTATAGGAATTGCCGTGTTCATGAGAAGCAGGAGATGCTACCTGATCTCACCCATGGTTTTTTATTGGGTCCGTGTTGTTCATTTTGTGTGTGTGTGTCTTCATTTTTCTTTTCTGTGCCGTACCCATGTTGTGTCTCTGTTTTTTTCCCTTTTTTGTTTCTGGTGTTGCCATTGTCCTTGGATTGTTCGCTTTTGGATTGACGGTTCGGTTCTCACTTACTTCAAATAGTATTTCGTTGGATTTTTTTTGCTTCGAAAGTTTGACCTACCATGATTAAGATTTTTAGGATACAGTCCTTTCTTACTAAATAGAAAGACGAGAATACGGCAGAATAGCAATTAGACATATTCATCATGTCGGTAACATCTCTAACAACCCGGGATTTCACAGCATTCAGACGATTTTTTGGAAAGAGTAAGATGCTTTAAACATGGTAATGTAATCTGGCAATTGGTTGTTAAGATTTTCCTCTTGTGCAGTTTAATTGCAATTTTTTTCGTCTAGTACAAAGAAAGATCTTTCACGCAGTAGACCTTACAGTCATTTTAGATACCTTGACCAGACTGACTAGAAGTCTGTTTACACCACTGCAAAACTGTCTGTTTGACTGATAATTAACTATCAATATATTTCATCTTGTTTAACCTTAAGAAATTTATTTTGTAACCCTTTATATATAGCACAAAATTCCCATGTTTTGCTCACCTGTACAGGTGTGAAGATAAATGATCAAATTTAATTGGATTATCTTTTATTATTCGTCAAAATGCAGTTGTTAATGTAGCCCACTTGGTCCAAATATTTAAACATATCTGAAGCTGTCCAAATAAAAAGATTATGCCTCTTTTTGAAACACTGTCTTAGACAATAAATTTGCTGCGTGCGAACTCAGCAGTATACAAAGTTTTTTTCCGGGAAAATGTATTCTAGATTTTATTTGTCTCCCCAATGAAATAAATAATACGCGTTGCTGTGGTCTATTTCAAAACAATCTAACCAAGAATTATTATTGTTTACAATTCACAACTTTAGAAAGTAGAAACGTTTAAACGATTCAGGAAAAATAGCTTAATGACAACCAACTTATGCAAAAAAATGCTTTATGGTGTTATAACACAGATAGCATCAATAATATTGGCTGTTTGTGGCACCGGCGAAGTTTATTGCCCTTTTCTAACATGCCAAACTATCGTGATATTTCGTCTTAATATTTGCCTAAAGGCTGAAGGAATTAGATTTAGCAATACCAGACTTTCGGAGGTACAATCCTCCGAAGTTTGTCATTAAAATTGCAGAGACTTGTGTTTGGAGCTAGATTACAATCTAGTGCAATTCCTTCTTCATGGTTTTTGGGCACATCATTTGTTTTATACACTTGTTTGGCCGTATTGCTAGATTATTATACTTCCCTTCATTTCATTTTGAACAAATTGTTCTCGAAAAATATAGAACCCATTGAAAAATCCGATTTGGTATTTTAAAACTTTTACATGAACATTCCTATCATACATTTTAATTAAAGTCTGATAGAGAAATTTATATCAAATAAATCGCATTTAATGATACAGTAGTTTTACACAACTTGAGGAATTGTTTGCAGTGAAGTGCAAGCAGTACTGGAAAACTATAGAACTTCCATGATATGTAAAGGGTGAGTTGCATGGATATTTTGGACCAAATGCATCGATAAGGGAACTTTGTTATACAACTTTAAACCTTCGGAAAGCTACAAAGGTATCTTCAAAAATGTGATAAGATATTTTCAAAAATGCTGATGTGGCAAATTACTTATCCCCCATTCATGACAAATATGTTGTCGTTCCTGCCGATAAGGCCCCTAATAATATCATTTTAAATGCAAAAATCACTACATTAATTGCTTAAAGAAAGAACTAGGCATTGATAATTCCAAAGGAAATCCAACTAATGCAGCTTATTTTCTGTGGAAGTACATCGGCAAACGAATAACGAAGCAAGAACGAGGAAAGGGAAATTCTAAAATCATAAATCCAAAATCACGGCAATTCACAGCAACACCAATTGAGACAGTATGACAAAGACACAACAAACAAACAAAAATGAACAATAACGCTACAAAAATAAAGCACTAGCAGTGTGAACCCCTATAAAAACTGAGGTATCATCAGGTGCTCCGGAAGGGTAAGAATGATCTGCCCCACGCGTGGCACTCGAAGGAGGAGATATTACAGAATCATAAATCTGTTTTTTGCTTTCCTTCGGTATTTCCACCTAACATGAACACAGATCTCCTTTCTTTGTACTGGGTTCCAGAATACATAAATGCCCATACATAGAACTATACATCGTTGGATCTGCCAAATGTCCTACAAAACCTAGATCTAAGTTGCTAAACGTGAAATATATTAAATATATTGTAGCGCTTCGGGTTTATTATTTCTCTTCAATTGAAAATTAGCTTAAGAATTGTCATGTAGGCAAATTTATACTTCATTATCATAGAAACGTTGTTTATAGGTGGTATACATTTATTTAATAGGCTAGGAATCCATTCACTCCTTCTGGTGTTTGAGGCGATCGTTTCGGCCTTCAATTACACGAGAGTTCCTTTCTCTCTCTCTCTCTCTCTCTCTCTCTCTCTCTCTCTCTCTCTCTCTCTCTCTCTCTCTCTCTCTCTCTCTCTCGAAAGTCCCGTATATGGAACATAAACGAAAGTGTGTAGAAAGGATATCAAAGTAAGCAGGGTACACCAAAAAGTCCACTTCGGGACGGTTCAGTTTCCTATTAAAAATGAGATTCTTTTGAAGATATTTCTTCTAGTATAACTGGAAAAGCAAGGAATTGAGTAGTAGATAACACTAAGATTAATAAAAAAAAATCGCTAGTAAAGCATCACAAGCATATTTCTACGGAAGCCGTAAGGGGACACACAAAGAACAAGAAAAAATTATTTTCAATTCGAGATCACGATATAACAATACCGTTTTACCGAGATCTCGATAAAAATTATATAGTTATCTCGATAAAACAAACACTGATATATCGAGATCTCGGATAATTATATCGTTATCTCTATAAAACCATCATTGTTATATCGAGATCTCGCATTATTATACCGTTATCTCAATTTATTATATCAATATCTCGATTTATTGTATCGAGATCTCGGTTTGTTATAACGTTATCTCGATAAAACCAATATTGTTATATCGAGATCTCGGATTATTATAACGTTATCAAAATTTTGGGGGTAAAATGTAAATATTGACATATTTCTTGAAAACCGTTACGGATAGAGAAAATCTGATTGGGAAAAAATGGTGAGAATGATAAGATCCACTTTTTCTCAATTTGGGTCAAAACCGTCAGACTACATCTTATAGGAGTTATTACCCTTAAATGATGATTTTTGACAAATTTTACTGTTTTTGGCCATTACTTAAAAAATTATATATATCTTTGGATGACATTCTTACAAGAAGTGCCAGCTTCGCTGGCATATAAATATACGTCCTTGGACGTAGGTAATACTTTGTTACGTGATATTTGTATACTTTGCTACAAATTCCCGCGGATTAGCGGGTAACATAGTCTTCTTTTACCAACTGAATGCATGGTTAAGATTCTATGGTCTTCTATGTTTATTGGTCTTCATTTGCTCAACATGTAGTAACATTTCACCACCTGGGTCAACCACATATGAATGCCCAGACTTCTATGGTACCTTGTTATTTGTATGTCATTTCTACTTGAATAAAATCATAAAAATGTAAAAGACTGATTTAAGGACCAGGTTTAACAACAAAGAGTACAAAACCTGCATCGGTACATACTTATGTGCTTAGTTTTTATATAGACGATTCAAAAGCTCAAAAGAGCTTATGTTATTATGGATGTATATCTTAAAATAAAGCCTTTGAACTTGAATTCACCAAACTTGAAAATGTCTTTGGGACCGTGAGATTTGAACGGAGAACTCGGACCTCGACGAATAGACCATTTGCCAGTTCTGCGATCAACAGAATGAATTTAGCGAAACCCAAAAGGGAGGTAACTTTTTGAAAAATCTCAAGGGGACAGAATGGTTCCCTGCTTGTGAAAAACATCCAAAAAATAAAGCATTTTTAATTAAACTTAATGATAGTTTAATCTTTTATTAGCAGACGATTAGCCGGCAACATGATTCAAACCCCAATCCCTTTTAAGTGCTACTTGTTTCAAGTAAAAAATAATCAACTGTACTAACTTGAACTGTCTTCTAGGAAAGTATTAAAAAATCGAAAATATGCTAACTTACTGCTGAATATCATAAATATTGTGTAGGGAACTACTTTGTCCAGGATGGCTAAGCACGAAGACCGTACTTAAAACAAGTGTGCATGTTTAATGTTTGTTTGTCCGGTGTAGGAGTAATTTCCCTTTCAAGGTTTGACCAAAAAACACAAAATTTGACTAGGAACTTGCCTACCTGTTACCTGTTACCTAGTCTGTAACTTCCTCCTCTGCCAGGAGAACCGTCTTATGACGTCAATCTTCACCATCACCATCACCAATCCTCACATGACAAAACTTCAGCTCTTCACCATAACCAGCAATGCCTTTTCTCTTTAACACACCCATAAATAGTCACTTTACCATCGTTTAATCAAAGTCAAAAGCTAAAAGCTAAATTAGGCTAAAATATCGGTTGTGTAATCAGGTGTTAAAAGTACCAGATTTTATGATCCTCCACTATTAGTAGCTATCTTTTTTTTTAAAAATTACTATATACAAAGTTAATTAAATGAATCACCAACCCTCTTGGAGTTACTATACAAGTAGAAGGTTCGACCGCTGCTACATCACCACTCTGCAAACAGTTCCCAAAGGTTCATAATGACTTCATCACATTAACTAAGATATTCCAACTATTACGGTAACAATTATATTCAGTTTTTTAATAATTTGCAACATATATGTTGGTACAGACTATAACATAGGCCTCTTGATAATGACTCAATATCTATAATTTCATGTTTCTTCAGAAAACGAAACTTAGTACAGTCCACAAGTACATATGTAGGAAGGGCCCGATGGGTTTATTTCGTTCTCCGTGATCGGGGATTTCAATTCCCCGTGATTCGTTTTCCATTTCATTAATTTGTCGTGAATCGTTATTAGAGCAT
>MJUU01071887.1:118859-152724 GCA_002080025.1 Modiolus philippinarum
TATGTGTGGTAAGGGGTAATATGTTTGTAATTTATGAGACTGTAGTTAGTCTAAAAGGCTTAAAAGCATACTTTCTAATTGCTTAGATATGAAGAAACGATATTTAATCAACATTTTCAATTTATTTATCAATTTCATGAAGTAATTGCATCTCAAAGTCAAAACAGCAGAAATTCTAAAAAACGGAAAATTCCCATTTTTTCATACAATTTCGGACAGAAGAGTCGAAAGAGACCTTTTGAAAAGTTTTAATGTACTTAAATGATCTTCTGCATGTCAGTTTTAGTGAAATACACACCAGAATTCCCATTAAACATTATCTTTTTATCATTTAGAGCCTGAATATTTCAAATTTTCNCAACATTTTCAAGTTATTTATCAATTTCATGAAGTAATTGCATCTCAAAGTCAAAACAGCAGAAATTCTGAAAAACGGAAAATTCCCATTTTTCATACAATTTCGGACAGAAGAGTCGAAAGAGACCTTTTGAAAAGTTTTAATGTACTTAAATGATCTTAAATGCTAATTTTGACATTTTTGAACCTATAATACGTCTGAAACTAAAATTTTTGCATACAATTTGTTGCTAACATATCATAAATTATTATTGCATCGGCAATTATTTAATATATATTCAGATTTTTACGACCATTAAGTCAAAAAGTCGAAAATGTGAAAAATCTAAAATTCCGAAAAATTCCATTTTTCAAAAATTTTATACCGAAAATCAAAATTTTATGGACTTTAATGGTTTTATTTTCTAACATTGTATCACAACTGATATGTTAGGCATAAAAACTAGATCAAATGACGATGGTTGTTTATCTGAAAGGAATTGACAGCCTAAAATCGAGATTTTCGCAATTTTTTGCAGGGGTAGGGGTAGATTTTTTGTATCCCCTGATCATAAAATGGGCGTTAAGTACCCAAACTTGTGTTCATTGTAAAGCATATTAAATTAGCTTTAATTTGATACCAAATTTCAGTACATATTACTTATCTGCAAAAAGTTATGGAGCTTAAAAGATGAAACTTATGTTAAAACGAAAATACAATAATTTTTCGGGTGTACTATAAAAGTGGCCCTATACTGTCTATGCGTGCAGGTTATGTTCGTGTTAACATGTTTTATTTTGAAGAGGGGACATAGAAGGACTGAAAAAACCGATCTGGTTCGGAAGTGGGGGGTGCACGGAAAGTGTTTCCAGCCCACGGACTAATACATCAGGTGATGAACCACGGGGGAAAATTCCAACTGCAGTGGTCCTGATTTGGTACGGACATTTAAAGAAGAATTGTTTAGTTGAACTGGTTTTACGGCGCATCGAATCTCCCCTTCTATAGCGGTAGTGCCCGGAAGAAACTCAACAGAAATTGCAACTGAAAGGTCGTAGTTAGTGACAAAAATGCTAATTTCAGTACTTAGTTAAAATAGTTCGAACCAAACTTCAAGTCATCTTTTTTGCACGTCATTGGACAGATATTTATCAAATAATTTTTTGTATAAGCTTGAATGATAAGGTGGTCACGGAGACAACTATGCCTGATGAAAAAGCCTGTATAATTGGTGCTAGCTATCGCTCAGCGAATCAATTGTGAAACATACACTTCGTCAACTAATTTACACAAATCAGGTTCTTTTGAAATATCCAACAATACAATTGTCTATCAATGTAATAGAATAGGTATATGATAGTCACGATGATAAGACTAAGTTAGGTGTGTGGTTTTATGTTATTTTCATTTTGTATCTGTCGATACAAGTTTAAATAGTTCACATATGATACAATGTTAATCGATTATCTCTCCGGCAAAAATCTTGTCATGCCGAGGATAATCAAATTACACAAAATCATTTTGTAATTACATACCTAAATATGAAAAATTATAATACATTGTATGGACTTACCGTCCGTCATTGTCTATTTCCACTGCACTAAGAAATAGATTCCGGATTGTGTTATTGTATCATAGTGTCGAACTTCTCTAAAATGTAAATTATAAAATATTGTTAAAAAACTAAACTAAATGCACAGGTTAAACGATCCAATATTATCTAGTATTTAAACTAACTTCAAACAACTTGGGTATCTGTGGTTCAATAATTAATGACATGCACTCAATACTGATAATTGAACTGTGAAATTTATTAGATTTTTATAATCTCATAAAGATTTAAAAGTTACAGAATAAGACACTACATTAATCAACTACGACCTTTTGCGACACTTGCAGAAAACGAGCTGTAAGAAAAATCATTTCTGTACCATATTCATGATCATTCATTACGTTACATTTTTAAAGCATTGATTTAAATTTTTACCAGCTTGAAATATTGGTCTATGCCTGCAAGCTGGGAAAATTGTTTAAAGAATTTGAGCACCTCCTGTTTGAAATACCACCGGACTTTCCCACTGCACTATGATTAAAAATATATTTTGTGAGCTGGAAAAATATAGTTTGGCTTGTATTTTTATTTATCACAGTCACAATGATTTCCTTTATTCTGAAATAATGAAATAACAAAATTTCCGTAAAATTAGTTTCCGCAAATGTCCATGCTGTCAACCATGCCTATTAAGTGCAGATCAAATAACTAAATACCGAAGTTACTGTAAATTTAAATTCTGCATATGCGCATTTCGACAACATATGTCTCTCCAGTGCAGATAAAATCTAAACATTTGGAAGATCATAAACTCAAAGATATTCAAAAACTGATAGAGAACAAATAACCAATATGATCTAAATGGAAAGCCCAAAATCAGCTAAGGACAGAGCTTTGCATGAGGGAGATACTCCTTAGTTTTTCAACAAAATTTACAAAATTTTAGATATTGCAAGGTTCGAAATACAATCGGCTTTCAAATTGAGACATTTAGAAGGGCATACATAAAGTCGTCGAAAATAAAAGCAAATAAATTCTACTTCACACTGAAATACATTTCGTCCAAAAACGTTTAATGGATCATGTGTCAGATAACTAGTATGAATATGTAGATATCATGAGTTGGGTTTCAGGTCTATTGTTTGGGTGAACTATAGGGTTGATTGGTGATTGATAATTGCTGACACACATTGTATAGTTTATTAGTCACAACTGAAACGTAATGCGGCATATATTTTCCAATATTTTTTTATTTACCTTGCGCCTAAACTATGGGATATTGTTTGTTACAATCCAGACTTTGTATATCAATTTTGACAGCAAAGAACATAAGTATTTCTTGGTGGTTATTACTGTCGCTGGATTTTAAGTCCTAAAAATTATCAAGTCCAGCGCGAAATTTATAATTATAGCATTTGAATGCATAAAAATTTATTAAACAGAGGCAAATTGTACTTGGCTGCTTCTTTTTTACTTATTTGTGCGCTACGACTTTTACTTATTTATTTCTATTTCAGTTTTATTTTAATTTCATAATATTTTATTTTTAATATTTTATATCATTTTGTTATTTATCTATCGTTTCATCTATAGCTGAGACATTGTTTGCCTTAGAAAGCAAAGGAGAATGTGTGATAAGAGCCATATTCGGCCTCAAAATAAAGAATATCAATATTGCATTAAATTGTTTTCAATTTGATACATGAGTGCAAAAATTAGGACATCAATATTTTTGGTGATCAATTTACTTAATGCTATGACATTTACATTCTAAAAAGGCAAAGATAGTGTTTCTGTTAAAAATGGGCAAAATGTCAGATTAAGGTAGTTCGAGCCTAATAAAAATATCAGACAGAATTTTTTCATTTTAAGATATTTTGTAGTTCTATGTTAAAAAAATAAAATAAAAATGACATGTCACCGATCATTTATTTCTGCTATAAGGGTTTGAAAATCAGACCAAATTCAGTATTTTTCAGCAATATTAGGGAACTGTGAGAACATGCTTATTGTTTAGCTTTCATATGAAATAAATATCAGATAGATTTTTTTTCTATTTCAGAGATATACATTTTAGCTATATGTTGAGCTGAAAAAATCTATATGTCATCGTTTGATTAGGAGACCTATTTTATATAGTTTACGAAATAGACAATATTTACGGGAAAAGGGAGCTAATTCGCGGGAAAGTGCATGTCAATCTAGTATGACGTCACAATGAAAAGTCCAAATAAGGAATATTCCGGCTTGAAAATTGAGTCAATTCCGCATTCGACTTGTGTTTCGCAAATGCGCCAGTCGAATGCGCCAGGTATTAGTGTCGAACTACCTTAATAACACATTTGAATTGAGAACATATAGAGCGCATTCATGTGCCATCAACTTTAACATATAAAAAAATGTAATTTCTGATGGGAAATCACTTGAGCACAACATTGCGCTCTATAATTTTTTAGACAAAAATCCTATTACTTAATTTCCAAATATCACAGACTTTCAACAAAAAAGCGAAGTACCTGTAATTTACGACATCACTGATACCAAGAAAGAAGTGTTTTGTCAAAATAGAACTTGCATTTTGAATAAATGGTGTTTTAAAATTAATTCATCATGCAAATGAGTTCAAGGCAGTGAGGGAAATATGGCAGTTTATGGACCGAGTGGTCACCCCAAAAATAGTATACATGTATAGTATTTTTGGGGTGACCACAAGGTCCATAAACCGGCATTTGGCCCGAATTGCCATGAACTATTTCATCTATTATAATTTAAATCCAGAAATGTATACCAGTTTTATTCTTTTTCCTTCTTTTATTTCACTAAAAAATCTTCAAGGTTAGAATATAATCTTTTAATTGATTATTTGTGATAATTCATTCAAAATGCTACGAATAATGTTGAAAAGAATGTACACTTTATTTTTGTTGGTTAAAATCCACCACTTTAAACGAAAAATGCTCATTACAAAGTGGAACAAATAATTGTGACGTCACAATATATTATATGGACTGGGATGCTGGTCAATATACTGTTATATGGACCGGTAGTGTTAACAAAGCCAAATAGGACAAATATAATGGTACAGTATAATATAACATTTTATTACATTGATTTTAATGTTGGAGGAGAATTCCGATTGAAATATCAACCGATCGATGCAAAAACCCCGCTTTGATGACGATATCTTGATAAACCATCAAATTGCAAAATTATAGAACAATCATATTCAACAACACAATTAGATCTTAATTCATACAATTTTTTGCTTTGTTAGGCACCGACCATTTAATTTGAAAAAGGGGGGGTATGTTTTTTTTTCTGGACAGAAATTTTTTTCGCGCTTCGCGCCAAACAAATTTATTTATTTTTTAATAGTATAAACAAAATATTTTTTTTTGAAAATAAGCATTATTTTTTGGGCAGAAAACCCCCTTCGGAATATTTTTTTCATCATTTTCGCAGCCAAAATATTTTTTCACTTAAAATCAGCTTTAGAATATTTCTTTTGAAAAAAAAAACATAGCCGCCCCGGTCGGTCCCTTGACATTACAAAAAAGCGCAAATACGGTATCCGTTTCATTGTTTCTGATAATTAACTATGATGAATGAAAGGATATGGAGTAAATACAAATGAGACAAAGTCTCTACAAATACATGGTAAAACAAGCAAAGGAACAACGCTTTATGCAATAATCAAAATTGTATTGATTTACCATTTAAATTCAGGTGCAATACCATCACTTTACATTCGTCGTCATAAAAAAATACTACTATTTGGGGTTCCCGTTATTTTTGTTTTTATTTGTATTTGTCATTACTTTGGAAAATTCATCAATTATAAATGTGTGATGCTTCTTTATATAATTAAAATATTTTGAAGTGTTAATATGACTGAACATGATTTGATTTTGTGGTATCAAGCAAGGCACAACAATTCTCCATTCCAATATGGCACTAGGTAATTTTAAGATACTGCTGAAAATGGCTTACTAATAACCACTCTTTATCATCCTTCCCCATGGTTATATCAGCCTGCAGAGCCTTTCCGCAAAGGCCATATCTGGTTGACCCGGATATATCAGGAGTTGACCTGGATATATCAAGCGATTCTCCCAAAGTTTCAAAGGTAATAACATTTTTTCAAGGTTTCAAATGAAATCAAATGGATAAAAATAAACATCTATTGCATTTGCTCTTTTCGATTAGGTATTCAAAATAGAATCATGAGTACACAAATAAATAAACTAGACGTCAGAAAAATTGTAGAAACTGGATCGTTGATATATCCTGCAGAGCTTTGACGTTTTCACAATATGACGTCATAAAAGCTCCAAGGAACGATAGAATATTGTAACAACCAAAGGTTGCTGCAACATTCAAAATCGGCATTTCGAGTAGTTCGGTCAAAATATTCACCCAGTAACAAAACCTTTAGCGATAAAATGATTAAAAAAACTATAAAAAATGTTTTTGAAGCTGAAAATTACTGAAAAGGCGAGAAAGACCTCTATGTCGAATTTCCCGCGCAACTTTGGAAGAATTTGAAAACTCAAATCAATAAATGAAAATCTAAAATACAAAATAAAGGATGATAAAAAAGTTATCGGGCTTTTGACAGCTGATGTATTGTAAAATATTATCCCCTTTGCCATAATATGAAGCTTGGGGCTCGTTCGCTACGCTCACTCGCCCCTGTGCTTCATATTCTGGCTTACGATATATAGCTGTCAAGAGCCCGATAACATATACCTCTCTCTCTCTCTCTCTCTCTCCCTCTCTATCTCTAACTCTCTCTCACATTGCATCCCTCTTTGACAAAAAGTGANACATCAAAGGGATAGGAAATAATCAGCCAATAACGAGTTGAAGTGAGACTGGTGAAAACCATAGTTGGTTACCTTGTGGAAGAAGAGAGGGAGGGACTGATTTTTTTTTATGAAACAAGTGCCTGTGTGAATAACTCTGTCCTAAGCTAATTTTGGCTTTTCCCTTAGATTTTACTGGGGTTTTTACTCAATCAGCTTTTATACACATATTTCGATTTATGTTTTTCCAAATGTTCTGCAGTGAATAAACATAAATAGATGCATATGGATACTCTATATGGCATATTATTTGTCGTAATTTCAAATTGTTATTCTGACCACTTGTTTATAATCCTTACATTTTTTGCTAAACTATGCCATGTTTCCACGAAATTGACACAATGGGTGCCCTGTAGATGCTTAAATGTTGTGGTTGTCTTATGGTCTTTTTGTCGGGCAACGGATGAAAGCAGTTTTGAGAACACTTTGCCAATATTTTTTTTTGTTTTTTGGTTTTTTTTTTTTTGGGGGGGGGGGGTGACGATGGCGAATTCGTGGGTGCGAAGGATGGATGTAGCATTGCTCGACATCTAGCAATGAATTCCGCTCAAACCGGTGAAAGGGATTGTCTTGAACTTATTATGAGGTATGAGCTCAGCTCATTGTTGAACGCCTCATGGCGACTTCAAGATAAAGAACAAGAGTAAACGCTTCGGAACATTGCTTGGTTTTAACATGTATTTGTAGAAACTTTGCCCCCTCTGCATTTACTACATATCCTTTCATTGTTAAGAAATTGCCATATATGCAGGAATTAAAATTTACAGTAACTTCAGTATTTTGTTTTTTGGTTTTTTTTTTTTTTGGTCATTTTAATTCCACAAACATTTCATAGATAAAGATATTATGTGAATTAACTTATTTGTATGGAAAATTAAAACAGTGTCGTGAAAAAGTGACGATATACCATTACCCATCCAAACAAATTACCCAACATACGATATAAACGAGACAGAAAGTAAACATAAAATAGAAACTTACCCCGTCCCTACACGTTGTACTTAACAATACTAAATTTCATTTCCTTCAAAGAAGATCATTATAATATCCGGGAGCACAAGGGTAATTACAAGCATGCACAAGTCATATTATTTAAAAAAGAAAATGAAAGCTTCAATGCGTTTTATAACTAGGCGATAATTAAACATAAAGAAGCGTGTACATAATTATGAAGTTATTTTGAAAATGTATTGAACTTAACTATTGTAATATATCATAAATGAACGAATAGTATATAGGACACTCTAGAAGCTTTCAAAGGAATCCATTTTTATCGTTTGTTAGTACGGTTACATAATATCATTTATCAGTTTTCTACTAAAATTGAATTTTAGAAATTGCATACCTTTTACGTTAATATCACTTAAATTTCTGATTATATTTTAGACGTCTTCGTGTCAGGAAAGAAATAATTAAGTCGTCAACGACTTACACTTGACGACTTATGATGTAAATACAATCAAATGAATATAAATTTTCATATGAGCAATTAATTTTATCGACTGATTAATGGTTTGTTCAATTGTTACTCGTTCTATTTTATCGATATGGTTAATCCTATAGATATGGTTTACTCCGGAATATTCTCAAAAATGCAATATTGCTGTGATTATTCGGTTTGCTCATCCCAAAATGAAAACTAAATTACTAAATTAAAAATTTCATTATGTATTCTCTACACTCAACAAGACGAGTTTATAAAATCTGAATTTTAAAGCAACAATATATCTATAACCCACAATACGAGTGGGCAATGACCTTCAAGTTTACGAGCAAATAATTTTAAAAACCGATGCTAAACTTATATCCTATGTTTTCTGTTTTTTCTCCAAACATTTCATTTTTTTTACTCATTAAAACAACGTTAAAAATTTTGTATATCGATCAATCAAAACAGATTGGACCTATTTATATAAAGTTTGATTTGATTTACCTGCATTTCTAATCTGATCTTAAAAATTTCAGTGCTTATTTCACTGGCCTAATCAAATTTGAAAAAAAGTCATAAAATGATAGACTGACGTCTCAACGTAATTTAAAGAAACAATAACACAGCTTGTAAACAAACTGTACAGGACTTCAGAATAAAAAACGGAGGCGTAAGTACTCACCTAGTGTAGGTAGTTTCTTTCTTCTGATGTTGAATTGAAACTTAATATATTTACATTTCCTCAAAAGTCAGGTTGCTTCTTGTTTTCGAGAATGAAACTTAATCTAAATCAAATTTGAGGAATATTTAACATGATTGTCCATTGTTAAATCGCCTATACAAAAATATTCAAAATTACCACATTTACAGCTATTAAATGAATGTTTTTCTTAAAGGGGTAACGAGGAAAACTAAGGTGTAAAACCAAGATGCAATTGATGTGCATTATATAAATAACTAATTACCGAAGTTACTGTAAATTTAATTCTGCATATGCGCATTTCGACAACTTATGTCTCTTCAGTGCAGATAAAATCTAAACGTTTGGAAGACCATAAACTCAAAGATATGTAAAAACTGATAGATAACAAATAACCAATATGATACAGTGTAGAATAAAAAAGATAACAGTGTGTATATTTGATATAATACAAAAAAAGATTTTTCTTAACGAAATTACTTAATGACTGTGTGGAAAAAATCAACATTGACAGAGAAAACTATATCTTAAAAGGTTTAAAAACACATAAAGCCATTTTTAACAACTATACACACATACTGACAAAGAAATTTATTGTTAAAATACCAACTGGTACTTGATGATATGAGGTAAGTTACAACTGCTCTCTTTATTATTTCATTTATGGTGTACTTGGTCATGTAATTTTTTTAAACTAATGCACTTAAGTCATTCAAAATTTAACATTTTGGGTTTCATTTGCTAAGCATCAAACTATTATTTTTGATCGTTTTATATAAATGTCCATTTATAGCGATTTTATTTCCAACTTCTCTTACAACCATCTCGACAAGTTTCCTATGATCGTTTATATATTTTCCTTTGGCAATTTTGTTGGGCGCCGGACTACAGGTTTTTCTATGAGTACTTTTTCTCATATTTTCATGTTTGTCCAAGAAAAAAAAAGAAATATATATGTAGTTTTCTCCACATCTAGCAAATCAATTTCGCTCATGCTAGGTGTTAAAGGCCATTTTAACATACTTTTTGAAAGCCCCATGGTTACTTTAAAGATTAAGAACAACAATAAAAGCTTTATTCCATTTGTTTCATTTTTTGCTGACAAAAAATCATCTGACTTTAATCCCGGAGTTTACATGTTCAACACGGCGGGCGTCTTAGAAGAAGCAGGAGATGCTTACACTACCGGTGCACCTGATCTCAACAATTGTTTTAATGGGTCGGTGTTGTTAATTTTTGTATTTGTTTGTGTCTTTATTTTTCTGTTCTGTGCCGTGAGCATGTTATGCCTTTTCTCTGTTTTTTCCGATGTTGCCATTGTCCTTTGATTGTTCATTTTTGACTGACGTTCGTTTCTCACTTATTTTATTAAAGAACCACATATAAAGCATTTTGCATAGAAGAATTATGCTCTTACATGTGTATTTGCAATATTTATGCAAATAATGGAAAAATATTAATAAGCCACTGTCATCTTTTTTGATACTCCATTCCCCCTATAAAACAAACTATTATCAATTATGGAAGAAGTTCTACCTGAAATATATTTGACGTCCTTCAGTTTTGAGGGTTTATCTTGTCAAGTGAACCTAACATATCTAGAAAAATGTAATTTCCAAACAATCTTGAACAAAAGTATTCTTACACTTGATTATTTTCAAAGATATTTCATAGTGAAAGTTTTCAGTAACAAAAAATACTGTACAGCCATTTCTTAACCGATTTCAATTCGATTTTCCCCTTTTGAACCATGAATATAATTCATTTTTTTATTTGGGTTTCAGTTTTTAAGGTGTATTCCTATTATAGAATTTTGTGAGCTTTTCTGCGTTGAAAGATTAATAATAGGTATTACTCGAATTTATTGAACAGGTTGGGCGTGCCTTAATTTTCTCTGTCTTTTAGGTAATTTTAAAACTAATAATCCCGATAACATGAGCCCGTGAATAGTCAGCTCAATTAAATAGAGTAATATTTCAATATGTAAAATACAAATTCAGAGATCACCGTTCATTTAAGCGCAAAAACTGAATTTGAAAATTTGAGGATATTACAAAGCAATGATTGAGGAACTGACTAGATCTTTAAAAATCTTTATAGTCTTTGTTCATACTTTGCATGCTTTTTGAAATCATTATACTAGTATTATTTACATATAACAAATAAAAATTAAGGGTCTTATAAAGTCTTACTTGCAGCACAATATACAAATAATTGTGCTCTTTTCAATGACTTTTTACAAATTTTTGGTAAACAATAATCAGAGTATGTACAGTAATAATATATCAAACCGGTCGGAAATCACCTTTGAAATTAAAGAGATAAATTCCAAAACAAAAATTTCATCCAATGATATTAATATAAAAAAAAATAAAAAGGCATCGATCTACAATGGCTGAAAATTACAATATCATGTTAAAATCTGCCCGGGAACTACACAGCGATAGGAGCTCGGGACAGCCGGACCTTGTTCCGACACTAGCAAAAGCTAGCGGTAGGGCAAAGCCAGGTACCCAAGCCTACTCTTTCTCTGTCCCACCTCCATAAGTGTAATAAACATACGATTTAAACTCGATACAGGTACACTACTAAAACCATGCTTTTAACTAATGTTGTATAAATTTTATCTGCACTGAAGGAATATACGTTTTAAAAATGCGCATCTGCAGAAAGTAAATGAAAAGTGACTTCGGTATTTTGTTATTTATCAAAATTATCTCCTTGCGTAATTTTTGTTTTCCTTTAAAACCTGCAAAAGACTTGTGTGTTTTATTGAAAACAACGCCAGTAGAATACCGAAGGAACAAAGCACAAGATTACACAAATCAAAGTCCAAATGAAAATGATGTAAAAGTATTGAAAAACAAAGATTTAAATACTTTGGAATTTTCTTTATATTTTATAAACAGTTAAAATACAAAAGAAACACCTAGTTGCATAAAAAACAGTAAATTTCGTTATGCTTTACATGTGTTTCAAGGAACAACCTCTCATCAGCAGCATTGGCATCAAGTTATATGGAAAGCCGTAATCAAAAAATAGACAAAAAAGAAGTACTCCTAGGACATTAACTGAGTGTCATACACGGAGTGAAGCCTAAGTATTTAATACGTGATTAGAATTTGAAAAAAAGCAGAAAAATTTCTACAAAACGCAAGGTAAAATTTTCATGTCAAGACAAGTGTGACTATCGGGCTGGTTGAATACCCTTTGATAAACGTAAATATATGAATCCTGAATGAACAAATCAAACCAAAATGGCGGAATACACATACAGCAGAATTTTTAACATAAGAATCACAATTCCTTTTATGTACTTCAGAATAGGAAGTCAAAATTTTCTGCCTGATATAATTGTCGGTGGTTTAATAATAGGGTCTAGAAATTAATGCTATAATAAACTTTATTTTTATTTTTGTTAGATATGGTGTACTTGTACATGAGATTATATCTCATGTGTACACTTTGTTCAATTACTATTATCTGAATTTATTATGTAAATTCTAAAACCGAAGGATTAACTTCCTCCATCGTAGTTTAGTCCTTAGCAATATTTGATATTACTGATTATTCGGATTTCGTTTGGTTTTATGCATTTTCAATTTTTTTTTTTTTGTTTTTTTTTTTTTGAAATAATGGATTTCCTGTTTGGGTTCTAGTGCTGCTGAGGAATAAATTTCCGAAATGGCCATACAGCTCATTAAAATTATTGCAGTTGGAGTTAACATATGCGTTGTGGTCTCATGTTCATTTACTCCATATCCTTTCGTAAAATATTTCAAATGACATCAAATTCTGAGTTTATTGGTGAAAATTTCCCTGAATTCGAAAAAGAAATGGTTTCACGATAATTTTTTGAAAACATTTACTTTTATGAAAAAAAATTTTACGTTTGTTGTAGATCTAAGTAAATGTTAAATCGTTCTTTAATTGTGTTATTAGTATCTTATCAGTATTTGTAAATCTGGCGTGGCATTCGGGTGAAACCCTTCTTATTCGGCAGGCATTTATCTTATCAAGTTTCGACAATTATACAATTATGAGACCTTTCATTTATGACTTCAATTATACTCAATCGGTATATCGTTACAGTTGTTAAAGGTCCTTTTATTCTACAACTTCTAGTTTTTTTTTCAATTAAGTTTCAATCAATTTCAAAACGATGAAACAAATACAAAATGTATTGCAGATGTTTGAAAACTGAGAACAGAAAATTTGGTCAAGATATTTTTACCTGAACAACAAAATTATTTAGCGAACACAAAGTCTTTTTGTTATTCGTTTCTGTAATTTTGTATTGAAAAAAAAATGAAATAAATACAATAATAGCTTTATTTAGGAAGTATCTTACGATTTTTTGATAATGTTACCCGTATCAGTATTATATACTCTAGCTGGTATAATTTTGAAAGTAAACATTTTTAAAGGAATCTTAAATTTGGTCTCAAATGTTTGATTGAGAATGATCAAGAAAAAGGGAGTAGCAAACAAAGCCATATTGAAAACGGAGTAACAGGGTGCTTTATACTTTAACTTCCATTTCATTTATTTTGAAGTGGATGTGAACAAGAAACCAATGACTCTATGAACCATACATTTATGTTGCACTTTCATCATAGAAAAGTCAGCACAATTTTACATGTGTGGTTTGTAGCACATAAAATACATAAATTGGAGTTGAATTGCTTCTGTTGAAAGTTATTTTGACAGCTTACTTCTAGGAAAAAAGGAAAAATTCGTTCAAGTAATGAAAAAAGTATGTGTGGATCTAATTCAGGTATAAGCTGAAATCAGGACTTGCCATTGGTTTTGTAAAATAAAAAAAATGGATAACAGGAAACATTCATCTTTCCATCTTTGTAACCCAAAATAAGTTTTCTTAAATATTTTCCTCCATAGAAGTCAATGAATATGTGTTGAGGTTCTGAAAAGAGATTGAAGAAATCACAAGAAAAATGAACATTCACAATATATTTCTCTGGTTTCATAATAATTGGTGTTTTGTTCATTGAAAACAATATGATGAATTGAAAAACTATTCAAGGTATGAACAAAATAATAATAGGTTTTGAATTTATTACTTATTCAGTTATTTCTTCTACCTTTCGTTCAAAACCCTTTACTTTCTAATTTTATTTAATAATTTATTTATTTATTTATTTATTTATCAATCTATCTATCTATCTATTGCTTTAATGAACGGTTTCCTCTTCATTGTAAAGTAAAACATTGCTTCAAAAATATACCTAAAGGAATTAAAATTTTATTTTTCTCTATGTTGTTTGTTAACACCTTGAAGTAGGAAAGGACCATAGTCCATACTACACGAAAAAAAATACTCTCAATACGCATGATGAGCATAAAATATGATCTTGATATAATTTATACATACGCTGTTTTTCCATTCTAAGTCATTTGTTAAGATACATTCCGAGATTTTTTTACCACTTCCAATTTATTTATAACGTTTCCATTTCAATTGTTCATATAGTCAATGGTTCCTTTTCAGATCGCGTTTATTGAGCCCTTGAAATTCATTTCTGAGTTCTTAAATTTATTAATTGTGACCTTTTCGATTTTAATTCGATTTATATTCTTTTCATCTAGATCATGTAGAATATCTGTGATTTAAAATCTTAACCCTCGGTTTCATTGACTCTAATTGATGCTATTACCGTTTAAAAATTAGTCCATATTTTCTATTTTTGTTTTGCATACAATCAGATACTATATCATAATTAATACCTCACCATAATGTAACTTTATGTCTCTGAGCAAACACGAAAACAGATAACTTTATAAGTTGAATCTGTACGTTAAAAGCCCGACTCGATTAGAATATACAATATCATACAAGTTTTGTTATCGAAAATTAAGCTTTTTAGTTTTTGCATCACGATGGCCCTGTTATTACCCTCTAATACACCTTATATCGAAATGAATATAACTTAGGCAAATCTATTCAAAAATATTGTGATACTTGCTTTTCGAGAAGCGGTGTAAATGAAATGTTGATATTGAAAAACTCCAAAAATCTTGCTCTAAATCATTTTCACACTTAAACAGCATTATAACTTTCGACTTCTCCACACTCTATATTACCATTCCTCATGAACAACTGAAATCTCAGCTGAAAGATTAATTCATAGATGTTTCTCCTATAAGAACGGTGAACGAAGATATAGGTACATTGTTGTAGGTAGAGAACAAGCTTACTCTGTGTAAAATACTTTGAATTGGAAAAAAAGAAGAAGAAGTGATTAAATTGCTAGAGTTACTGATCGATAATATATTTTTCCAGCTTTGAGGACTTGTATTTCAACAAACAATGTTTTCCAATGGGCACAAACTGTGTTCCTCGCCTAGAAGTGTTTCTCCACTCTTATGAAGCTGAATTCATCGAAGGGTTTCTTTGAAATAAAGATAAAGAACTACCACAATCCTTCAATTTTATTATTTGTTATTTATTACCACTGGGCCGATGCATCTGCAGGTGGACTGGTACTCCTCGAGGGTATTCACCAACGCAGTAGTCAGTACTTTGCTGCTGACAAGAAAGCCGATTGTATTGAAACTTGCAATATCTAAATTGTGAAGAAAAAAAAAACTTTTAAAACTAAGGAGTATCTCCCTCATGCATAGCTATGTCCTTAGCTGAATTGTCGCTTTTCTTTTTAGATCCTTTTGATTATTTGTTCTCTATCAGCTTCAATGTTTTTAGTTAATAAACTTACAAATGTTTTGGTTCGATCTGCACTGATGAGATATAAGTTGTCGCAATGCGCATATGCAGAAAATGAATAAGAGTTATTTCGGTATTTGTTGTTTTTAGATTCCGTCATGTAGATGATATTTTGTCACTAAACAACCCTAGCTTTGGTGGTTTTCTTCATCTGATCTACCCAAAAGAGCTCGCAATTAAGGATGCTGCAGACACGTCTACATCGGCCTTATTCTTTGACCTTTATCTTGAAATTGACAACATGTGTAGACTTCAAACTAAGCTGTATGGCAAACACGATGACTTCACTTTTCAAATGGTCAACTGCCCTTTTCTCTGAAGCAACATTCCAACAGCAACGGTATTTATAGTTTACTCCTCCCAGCTCACATGCATATGCTTATGTAGTATGAAGTTGCTTGCGAATCGAAACTCGCACCAGAACTGCCCACATTCATGAAGAATGAGTAGTTTTTGCAGTGTACTTATTTTTTCTATTTTCGCTGTTGACAAAAAACCGCGAAAATAAGTACATTTTGTACCGGCAAATATCCGAGAAACAATCAGAAGTTACTAATATTCTGTAGTTGATCTAAAAACCGCGAAAAGTTATACCCGGGAATATGTCCAAGTTCAAGAAACCTCAAAAATAAGAAACTGCGAAAATTTATAGTTTTTCAGTACTTTCAACGACAGGAAAACGCCTATGCAATATAAAAATGAGATGGCAGTCTACATTTTATACAACAGTCTAAACATTGTCCATTGTTAAGGCGATTTACGTAATGTCATTTATAATTTATATTGTAGAATTTTTAGGAAAATGCACACACACGTCAATATCTATTGGCAATCTGATCCAACAAAAAGAACGGACAATTAAATCCATGACTTATTACAGCATTAATTCGTTCGAATAATAAGGTCTAAAGTTTTACATTAACAATGCAATTTATCGACCGGTCAATTGCCATGATTTGATCGCTGCATTGCTACTTAGACTATTTTATCGTTTAACTTAAATCAAATCTCAACATGACTTAGGGCGTATAAATACTGGACGACACTTGAATCTATTCCGTTCAATACTTTTCAGCAAACGTGTTTGCTTGTGGCGATCTCTGCATCTCATCACTAAATTAAAAGTTAGAAAGTAATTCGATTTAAAATCTAACCATTTCCAAATTTAACTATTAAAATAATCTTCAATCTTTAAGGATTTAGCTTCCAGTGTGAATTGTGTCTCTTTTGTCTATGGATCATCAATATAAATATAAAATAAAAGACAGGTAAAACATCACTACTCACCTCAGCAAAAGACAATATATCTCCTTTGATATCAAACTGCAACTGCAATTATTCAAAATCACATTTATTTATAAGTCAGGTTGCTTCTTGTTTAATAGAATGTAACATAATCTTAATTTAATTTGAGAGATATTTAACACACGAGTCTAATGCAAAATCACCACTACTTCAAATATTTAAAAATTACACCTGTAAAATTAATGTAATTATACAAAGGTGTAAGTGAGAATTGCAATTACGTTAAGGTGTCAAGCATAATGATCTTATGATTTACATAATATAAATATATACAACAATAAGAATCGATGAAACGTTCGAAAATTTGCAAATTACACAGGTCATGTGCATATAACGTAATACCTTAGTGCAGGTCTAATCTATGAACCCATAAATCAAACAGAATAATTGTATTTGCAGTTCAACTACAAAATGTAAATGAATCGGGATCATGATATTTTATTTCCATTAATAATATACAGTCCACCAAAAGTTAAGCATCACTTACTTTAAAAGTCTTAAGTCTTAACATAAAGCATGTAATGGTACTTTCTAGCTTTTGAATACATAATCAAAAATTGAAAACAAAAGAAAAAACTATTCCTTCATCATGAGATTACCAGTTTCAACACTCACTACAATATGGACCATTGTGAGTTCAAATTTGCTACCAGATCATTTTTATGGGGTAAATTTGGTACAAAATTCCATAATTGTTAATTTTAGGCTTTAATGGATTCTTTAACGGATTTGGAACGCGTCCAAATTTAATCAAAGTAAGATCAAGTGCTTTTTTCCTCAAATTTGGAAAAATCATCCCAGAAGTATCCATGCACGTTCGTTAAAAATGTTCAAAACCGACTAAATAAGCAATTTTTAACCAAAACTCTTACAGATCGGGATAGTTATGCTTCGTAATAATGGAAAACTATTTTTCTGAGAATTAAAATCTTTGAAAAAATTACCAAATGTTAACAAAATCCAGCCAAAAAATGGTCAAAAGAAGAAACTTGTCAACCGTAAATCATTATTGGACATTTCTATAGTCTCTGATTCCAATAAAGCCTTACCAATTTGAAATCAGACAGGCATTGGGCCGTTGTTCTGAAATAACAACTAAAACCCAGATTTCAAATTTTTAAAGATTATCAAAAATTTTGCTCGAAGTTTTCAAATTCTTGCCTGTCTTAAAAATGGCCTTAACATTGACAAGACAATAATATAATGGCAATATTCAGTAAAGAAATTGTTTTGTTTTCACATTTCGTCATATTAGTGAAAATCAATCTCTAAAAATGTCGTAAAATTGGATTATCTCCCCTTTATTCAAACAGTACCTAGAATATCTACAACTGTTACCTAAAACACAAATAGGAATGTTGATTGGTGTCTTACTTTTGTATAAAAGATAACCAAGACGATCTTCACTCAGAATTCGTGCGCTGAATTCAAACTTATTTTTCTGGTCAAAGGTACCACATTTTGTCATAAAATTGAGTTGTGCCTAATTTTATAAATTTTCACATAAAGACAACAATATGAATATGACTAAAGTTTGACATCCAAATATCAAAATTATCTCATTTCTTAGTGTTTTGAACGAAAACCCATTACCTCAATACACCCTCTTAATTAGTGTGAACATGTAAAATAGTAAGGTGATGCTTAATTTTGGCGGACTGTATATCTTAAGTTTTACAATTACAAAAACAGGAAAACAGCAAACACCTACAATGGCCAGGAACTACAATCACATGCCACAATTTACAAGCAAACTGCACCAGAAAAACAATAATGAAAACAAGAGACAAACATAAATAACGATAGGAACTCGGGATAGCCGGACTTGGTACCGGCACCAGCAAAAGCCAGTGGTAGGGTTAAACCGGTTTATGGGTACCCAAACCTCCCCTTTCTCTATCCCGTTTCCCTATAGTATCATAAACACGCGAATAAAACCCAATACAGGTAGACTACTAACTCAATGACCACTATCTTGGAACAGAATCTGTACAAGCCACTCAGTCTTCGAACTACGGCATTAGAATACCGAAGGAATAAAGCACAAGATTACATAAATCAAAGTCCAGAGACAAGGCAACAGCAAGAACACCAGCAGACGGAAAGTCACTACATGCCCACAAATTACACGAACACTACATTTTCAAGACCAAAAACTAAAGCACCAACAGTGTGAACTCTCAAAAACAGAATGACATCAGGTGCTCCGGAAGAGTAAGCATGTCCTGCTCTGTATACAGAACCCGTCACACTGTCAGGCGGCATATGTTTTGAAAGATCTGTTAGTTTACTGATTGGTTATTGTTATTTTCTAACCCCGAGACAAACCCAATTGAGGACCATGGTACGTGTAACTTCTCTAACCCTCAAACAGTACCAAGCATATGTCAACTGTTTTCGAGATTATAGGGTTAGACTCTTAAAAAGTCTATGAGGTTAGTATTCCCTCTGGTCATTCTACCTCGAAAAAGACAAATATGTGAAATTTGAACTTTTATCCACATTGAAAACAAATCAAACTTTACTAACTGAATTTTACTGTTGTTTTGTATTTATCATATTGGCTGGGGGAAAGGTTTGGGCCCAATAAAACTAGTTTAACCCCGCCGCAGCAGGTTTGCGCCTGTCCTAAGTCAGGAAATTTATAAAGCCTTTGTGTGTCTTGTCTGTTTTCTAGTTAGTTCACTTTATGTCTATGGGAGTCTAGGATGATGTTTATTTCGCTGAACTTGATTACTCTTTATTTAGGTGCCAACTCCGACCTGCCGTTGGGTGTGGGGTATCCTCACCGTTCATTGAAGATCTTATGGTGGCTTTGAGTTGTTATTACTCCTCTTTGGGTCGTCGTCTCTCTGACACATTCCCCGTTTCCCTTCTTTTTCCTATTTAGTCAGGAACAGATGCAATGAAGCATTTTTTTCTACTATTTCTGTGTCATGATGTATCAATCGACGCTTGTTAGTCAAAATATGTAGCATACCCATGCTAAAACATAAGTGGAAATCCTTATTTGGAGAAAATTTGTACCTTTATGCGATTGTCCGTTTGTTAAACAGTTAAAAAACTAGACAATCATAGTTTGTAGGCAGTCGATAAAATATCAAAATCTTGGTTAAAAAATGATTTAGATTCTCAAAAAAATGAAGAATTTGGAAAAGTTGAAAATAAAAGAATATATTCATAAATAAAATATTAAAGGATATGGAATAAATGCTCATGAGACAAAGTCTCTACAAATACACGGTGAATCCAAAATAAAGTTTCTATTATATACCCCGTGAAAAATTTCCTGTCGATCGGATCAGTGGATATGCTTATGCTTCGAGACAAAATCAAAGTGCAATTTTTTAAATGAATTTGATCCCTAGTTTTTTGGCCAAGTGCAGTAAAAAACAGATTCATTTGGACAAGGTTGTATAAAAAACAAATAAAATAATAAATATTGTATAAATTCCTTCAAGCACATGGTCAGAATTTAATGTAATATCTAAATTAAACATAAGATTGTTAATATGCCTCTTCATGTCGGTATCTCTATTTTTACATTTTTATTCCAATCTAAAATGAATATAAAAAGTAAGCCTTACCACATTCATGTGTGTAAAAATATTAAATCCCCATAATTCACTCTGAGTGTAAGTAATAAAGTTCTTATCATTAAAATGCATTTTATCTGTTTATACAATTAAACGTTATCGGTGTTGCCTTTTCATTCTTAAACTTTTCATTTTTGGTATTAAGTTATACAAATTGTCAAAAAAAGTGAATAAAGTAGAAAGGAATGCGAACTTGTCAAGAATAGTTTTGTCTGTTCTTGAGTGCACGATGTATTGTTAGAATTTGAAAACCGATAATTAAAAACATAAAGTTCATAATAAACTTTTGACTTTCTGAAGAATGAGATTTCTTACTGAACAACGAGTCTTTTGAATTTTTTTTTTCTCAGTCTTTGTATATAAGATTACAATGAAGCAGTTAGTATGCTTATGGGCGATTTATAAGTTCATTGATATTTTTATTTGATACTACTAATACTACCAATATGAAATGTTGTTCGCCATTTTGTTCAATATTTTGTATGTTAGAAAACTTAAACCTATGAAGTTCAAGACTTCCGAACGACCGACAGAATCAGAAATCATTCATTCTAATTCGTATGTTTTAAGTTTCTTTATCTTTTTTTTGCTGTGGCAGTATGGTTATCAAATTTAAATTATAGACTCTTTGGAGTGGGAGTTGATTCAAATTAAATTCAAGATCCTTTTATAATCTTTAAATGGCTATGACTACCAGACTTATATGAATATTCGGAAAACGAGAGTTGAATAAAACGCAAGGAGTATATTTTCACCATTGTACCCTTACGAAGATGTGTTTGCTTGTGGCATGGCAATGTGCAAAACAACGACAGTAGAATACCGAAGGAACAAGGTAAGTAATGATCGTAAAAATCCAAAGACATGGCAAAAACAGCAACAGAGCAAAACAAAGACTAAACAAGTATGTGAGACAGCCACGTAAATGAAAAGAAGATACAACAACTAAAGCATTCATAGTGTGAACACCCATGACACTAGGTACAAACAAAGGACTAGCACGACCTGCTCCGCCAGCGGCAACCGTCACACTATCAGCGAGCTAATCCTGGGTTGAGTCAAAACCGGTTATGTCCTTTATATATTTTTCGCTCACTAATTAATTTTTTTTTCAATATAATTTTAGAGAAAAAAATCTATTCTTAGCAAAAGTGTGTCTACATTAAATTCAAAAAATTCCCTTTGATATTTAAAAAAAGCCTAATGATATTCCTTGACTGCCAACAAATTAAATGATGTAGAAAAGAGAATCCATTGATTGCTGTAGACATGGGGTAGGGACAACCACTTCTAAATAAAATTTCCCTGTTGAACAATATATGTTACACATTGTTTTGCTAAAGTAAACTCTTTTGTTTGCAAATTTCTTAAACTCTTCTTTTTCGAACTATAAACCTCATTCAGAATGTACATCAAGTGTCTCGCAAGAGATGAAATGTTTCTCATGAATCTTTCTCATACATTTTGTAACATTGTATTAAAAACTAAGGAGTATCTCCCTCATGCATAGCTCCTTTTAGTTATTTGTTCTCTATCAGCTTTAACATTGTTTTCGATAAATGCTCTTCGAAATATTTTGGTTTTATCTGCACTGATGAGACATAGGTCGTCGAAATGCACATATGCAGAAAATAAATTAACAGTAACTTCGGTATTTTGTTATTTAGTAGTGTTTGTAACGCTGAAAAATTGTAAGGTCTGTGAGATGCATTTTTTCGAATATATATGATAATATTTCGTTTTTTAGGGGTGCACACTGTTAGTGCTTTTTGTGACGTTGTATTATTTTTTTTCGTTTGTTTCGTTTTGTCATTTTTGCTGCATCTCAGTATATAATCTTTGTATTGCCATGTATTTTGGAGTAATGAATTTTGGTTGATACTTCAGTATTCATTTATGTAATCTTGCGCTTTGTTCCGTCGGTATTCTACTGTCGTTGTTTTGAAAATCTATACTAATCAACAGAAGAAACGTTAATCTACCATGATCTGCAAAATAAATTTTGGAATAGGGATGATAAAACTAAAGTTATTGTTGTATA
The DNA here is from genome assembly GCA_002080025.1 of Modiolus philippinarum. Taxonomy (NCBI): domain Eukaryota; kingdom Metazoa; phylum Mollusca; class Bivalvia; order Mytilida; family Modiolidae; genus Modiolus; species Modiolus philippinarum. Next base: position 141,427 of record MJUU01071887.1, read on the forward strand.
CCCTTGAGAAGATCGATTTTTATTTGTTTCTTGCATTTTTGTCATGACAAACGTTAGTCGTTTCTAATGAAAAGCCTTACTTAAAAAAGTGATGAACACGTTTTTTTCGGATTTCAACATTAGATCAATGGCGGTCGGAAATGAATTTCCAATTTCTGTTCATACAATCAATACATTATTGGTGAGCTATCCAAAACTCAACAATTTCCTTAAAAAATAAGGTCAAGGTCGAATTCTGGAGTTTTGACATTTTTCAGTTTTTAGTCATGACTTCAACCGTTTTCCGAAATTTTTGCATTGGATGCATTTGGATTACTCAGTGATAAATTTTAAACTCTACAATTTCACTTAATGTATGGTCACAGTAGACGAAATACTCTCAGTGGTAAAATCTGCATTTTTTTCAGTCTCGTTTTTCAAAGTTCTTTCAAATATCAATTATTTCAAAATGACAAATTGTATGGACTCATTCAATGTGTCAATGCCGAACTTGCTTGACAAAAATATCCTTTCGACTTTCTGCACTTGCTCATTGATGTGTCGATTCTATCCACGAATAAAAGTACTTCCACTTTATTCAATTTATTTTTAGAATCTTTGGCTTTTTCGTTTAGCTTACTCAAAAATTTTTGTCTTCGGAAAAAAAAGTCAAACCCTTACATTCCATCACCAAATGCAAAACTCGGATCCAAAATTCAAGTTATTTTAAAACAATTTATCATTTTTACTATTGAAAATCATCCTTTGTGGATTGAGCTTCCATTGTATCAGTTATTTTCCGACCAAAACAAATTTCACAAATACGACGTGTGTTTATCGCATCAAAATGAACACAGAACAAAAACAGAAAGAAATCTTCAATACTTACCTTAGTAAAATGCAATTTCTCTCCTTCGATATTGACTTGCTACTGAAATTATTCAAAAAAAACATTTTCTTATAGTCATGTTGTTTCTTTTTTAATTGGGTGTAACATAATCTTAATTTAATTTGAAAGATATTTTACAAACGATTTTTATGCAAAATCACTACTTCTTGAATTATAAGAAACATACACCTGTAAAATTATTGCTATTATACTAAGTTGTAACTGAGAAATTCAATTAACGTAAGGTGTTAAGCAAAATGAAGTAATGATTTACATAATAAACAAAAATATTAAGTTAAAAAAATTATCTATGAAACGTTGTAAAATTGGCAAATTGCACAGGTCATGTGCATGTAACAAAAAACCTTAATGCAGGTCTAATCTATAAAGTCATAAATCAATAAAACAATTTTACATGCAGTGCAATTACAAATGCAAAAGGCAAAACTAAATTTGCATATTGGTTCTTTATATAATATACTCGACAAAAAAGCTAAGGATCACGGTTTTCTTTTAATAAAAAAAAGCATAAAGTTTTACTAAACAGTTTAATTTGACTTAAAATACTGAACAGAGATGGGGTAATTGTAATGGTAATCATTAATCAGCTGTAATCGATTACATTTTAAGAGTAATCAGTGTAATCATTAATCAGCCAAAAATCTGATTACATGTAATTTAATTTAATCAATTACTTTCAAAAATAGCCTGTAATCGTGATTACTTTATGATTACTATGGAACTATTAAATTCTCAGATCATGGCTTTTTTCATGCTTTCATCATCTCATAAAATCTTATACAAATAAGAACTATTTTCTTTTTACATATATATATTATCGAAGGTAAAATGTTTGTTACATCAGCCAATTGTACTTGATATGTTTTCACAAATTTGATCACAAATACAAAAATGAAAATTCATTGGCATTTTAATTTAATGAATGCCAAAAATGAAGGATGATTCTTATTTTGTCAAAGCTTCCGTCTTCTGATTGAGTTAAGATATAACTTTATCTTGGGAAAGATTTTGCAAATTTAGCACAATTGGTCCTCTCATGCCCTTTTTCTGATTTGTTCTTGCCAATTTATCATAGAACCCTCCTTCCATGGATCCACCACTACATTTTATCACATGGAAATTGTGGTATAAACAATAGATGTTGTGAAAATTATAGTCCTGATTAAAACTTAATTATGGTCATAATTAAGTGTTGTTTATCTTAGAATCAACTTTCAATCCTTTGTTTAATCAGTGTTAATTATGTCACCTTTGAGGTGACAGGTAGAAAACAATTAAGGTATGTTTTGTCCCTAAGGGCATTATTACACATGTACTTGTATAACAATTTATAAGATTGAATGCAGTAAAAATAATCCAATATACATGTACAGAAACCATACCAAGAATTGAAACTAAAGGGGTATGCAGTGATTGTGCAAATGCTAAACTCATATGAAACACGCAGACAAAAAATGCTATATCAAGAAAAGCAGGACATAAATTCTTTTTTTCTAAGTAAGAAAAGAACAAATAACATAAAATTGTAATTTCTTAACCATAATTCTTTTTTTAAAAATTCAATGTAATCAGATGTAATCATGATTACTCTTCAATGTAATCATTAATTTAATTTAATCATGCTAAAAATGCTGTAATCATTAATTTAATTTAATCATACATTTTTGAAAGTAATTATAATTTAATGTAATTTGATAAAAGTAATCGGACCCATCTCTGATACTGAATAACAAAATTCCGAAGTTACTATTAATTTGGTTTCTGCATATGCGCATTTCGACAACTTATGTCTCTTCAGTGCAGAAATATGTGTAAAACCTGATAGAGAACGAATAACCAATATGATCTTAATAGAAGAGGCAAAATCAGCTAAGTACAGAGCTATGCAGGAGGGAGATATTCCTTGGTTTTGAACAAAATTTTCATAAATTTGATATTACAAGTTTTCAAATGAATTCGGTTTTCGGGCCATCACTAAGTACTGGCTACTGGGTTGGTGAACACAAACAGGGACTAACAGTCTAATGAAGTTAGTGTCAATTGTGTTTCTGCATGTGACCATTTCGACAAATAATGTCTTTTCAGTGTAGATGAAATCAAAATACTATATCATACACTAGCAAGTCAGTCTTGTAACATCGTGTATGATGTTTTTGAGATTACCAGCTTAGATTCTGGGAAAAGTATGCGGGCTAGGCTTCCATGTGGTCATGATACCTCGAAAAACACAAATCTCTGATATTGGAACTTTTATCCGCCTTGAAAACAAATTCAGTTATAGTCAGGATCCTACGCAACGAAGCCTTGTCTTCTACAATTGGTATGTCTTGTTGTTTCAAACTGTGCTGTTAAGTCATATTTTTCAATATACCCAAATCCCCAAAACGTAGAAAATTTTGGTTTGGGAGAAAATTGGAACCCTTATGTTATTTGAATGTCCGTTTCTTTAACAAAAGATAAACCTTTTGTAGACAATCAAAGTCTGTAGACATTCAAAAGATTGGAATATTGAGAATTGTAGAAAATGTTCATAATGTATAAGGTAATTTAAACATTGTGAAAAATTTCCTTCCAATTGGATCAGTGATTATGCTTATTCTTCGAGACGAAAATTAAGATTTATTTTTATGCTCCAGCGACGAAAAGTCGGGGGCATTTTGTTTTACCCTTGTCTGTCCGTGCGTTCGTTCGTCCGTCCGTACGAATGAAAAACACAATCTATTCACGTTTTTTAGAAAGGTTGTACACAAATTCCAACTACGTCAAAGGAATCTAACTTAAAACAAGTAGATGTGCACACACTTATCTTTTGAAATATTCAAAATGGCCGCGGTTGCCAGGAAAACTGATAAAGGCGGGAAAATTCAAAGTGCCTCAAATTTGATGAAAGTTTACAAGAAGGAAGTCTTACACCCATAGAAATGATTTGGGTTTCAGAATTTTCAAAATGGCTGCCGTTGCCATGGAAACTGGAAAAACGCGTGAAAATTCAAAGTGCTTAAAAAAGAATGAAAGTTTACAGGAAGATTGCCTAGCACACATAGAATTGATTTTCGGGCTCAGAACTTCCCTTTTATATATTTTGAAAGTGGGGGCAAATCATTGTATCCATACTTGTACTGTATCAACACACACTTAAATATGCAATTGCCATATTGATTCAGGGTTCAATGAGCGGGGGCATAATTGGTTGCCATTCGGCGACAGCTGTACTTTAAAAATGAATATAAACTTAACTTGTTTGCCAGTGTGATAAAAGAAAATGATTCCTGTGGACAAAAGAAAATGATTCCTGTGGACAAAGGTCCTATAAAGAACAAATATGGGCGATTATGAATTTCACTGATATTACGCATCTTATGCGACAATATATATTTCTATTCCCTACATTAAATGTGGTAGCCATTACAGAATCCCTTATCTTTGGAGTTTTTAGAAGCACTGCCTCGAAGTGTGGAAATAAGACTTTGCATACATATTTATCAATTCAACATAAATAATTACACCAATTCTATAGATAGCCAGGAGATATTTATTTTGTTCATCCAAGATGAAAGGCACCCACCATAGTCCATTTAATTGCAATTTAAGCATTTATTGCAAACTACATAATGAAATTGTGAATGTCTACATTTAATTCATACTTTAATTAATACATGATTTATTTTTTCTAGCCAGAAACAACTTTTTGAAATTTGTAATTATGGTAAACAATCCAAGTAGACCTTTCTTTTTCGTTTAATGAAAAGCTCTATTTCAGTACCTTAGCTCTAAATGTTGTGTTTTTCATATCCGTGCTTTGTAGCTGTCTTATGTTTATGCTTTTCTATATTTTCGTTTTTGTCATATCTCTGGACACTGATTATTGTTGCCACATCCCTTGTTTTCTACTGCTGTTGTTTCTTTTATTAAATAAAAATCACTTATTGGCCTTTATTAATTATTCATTGAACATTTTTATTAATAAAAAAAAAGAATGAGAGCGTCAATACTCACCATAGTAAGAGAAAATTTCTCTCCTTGGATATTGACTTCCAACTGAAATTATTCAAAACCACATTTCCTTATAAGTCAGGTTGCTTCTTGTTTAATAGAATATAGAATAATTCTAATTCAATTTGAAGGATATTTAATGCACGAGTTTAATGAAAAATCATTAATACTTGAAATATTGGAAATTAACAACTGTAAAATTAATTACATTATACAAAGGTATAACTGACAGTTGCAATTAGGTGAACGTCTAAAGCACAATGACGTAATGATACATGAAATATAGTAAAGAATATAATCGATGAAACTTTTGAAGATTGGCAAATGGCACAGGTCATGTTCATGTAATGAAATACCTTAACGTAGGTCGTATCCAAGCAATAAATTATACTGGAAACGTTTTACTGAGCAATTAAAAATGAAATAAAATAGAGGACATAAAAAATTTGCATATTGAATCTTTACATAACTTCAACAGACATGATTCCTGATGCAATATTCCTATAAGGAACAAATAAAGGGATATGGGGTAAATATACATTGAACAAAATTCAGGTGGATATATCTATTTTTATTTTGATCTTATTCGAACATAGATAAAAAAAAAGTCTTAACTAAACCACTTTGAAGTGTATACAAACATTAATTCACTTATGATTCGACCTCATTACCTAAAACTTGCACGAATAGTTATTTGTGGTACACAACGAGACTTTGAAGCTGGAGTTAGATATGGAATAATTGCATCTCTTTAACGGGAATTTCATTGGTTGAGCCATAAGTAATAGCACATCACGCATGACGTGTTATCACTTTTTCGACGTTTCTATAGGACGACTGGGAGATCTCGTCGGCCGTGATTATCGTTGCCTAGTAACGATGTTGTTATTTGAAACAAAACAGCGACGTCATGAGCAAGCAAACACAGAACAGCAGTTCGGAACTAAATATTCACTGCATTTATTTATGAAAACCATAAGGGTAATAGTTTTAACAACTCGAAAGAATTGTATATCGCTGGATTTCCGCTCTCGTTATGTTATTTCAAATATAATAAACTCACCAAAAGCCAAAATTACATAACTCAAGTTGATATCCAGCAATAAACAATTCTTTCTCTTTATGAAAACTATTAAAGTACGCAGAACGAAATTTGCCGCAGCTTTTTTTTTTTTTGTTATTTTTTTGTTTTTAATAAGGCCCTAATAAAACATATATGTATCATTTTCTAATTTTTTGCCGCTACTCTTGGTATATTTACCAAAATAATCATCAAAGTTCAAATAAAAATATTTTCCATAGACCTTAATCTTAATTTCACTCAAATTTTTAAGAAATTCGATGTGGGTGTGATTGGTGAATTATTTACGCAAACCAACAAACCTGTGAAAAACACACCAAATGAAATTGTCGATGGATTACATATTTGCGTAAAGGGTGCTTGTTGTTGTTAATCCGGAAAGCCAATAAACAAACAGAATCTTTATTTGTTTACTTATTTACATAAATATGTTCAGGTAAATCTGAGAATAAAATTTGGACAACCAATACCCAGTTACCATTTACTTTTATTAAAATAAATTTGTCTACAGGCAAAAAAAAATTGGTGACACTTACTCAAGTAATTACATAATTAATTTGTTGCTCCGCAGTCGAGATTAACTCCAGACCTAGGTGTTTTATTTAATCGATAGACCCCAGGGCATTATAACAATAAATAAAGGTGTTCAGTTAACCAGGTATACTCCCTCTGTTTTCGACTCAAATTTTCTGTTAAAGTAACATACATGTAGAAGGGTAATGGGAAACTTTCCAACCAACGGCAGTAGAATACCGAAGGAACAAAGCACAAGATTACATAAATTAAAGTCCAGAGACAAGACAAAATCAAGAACAGCAGAAGACGGAAGACCAAAGACACTACATGTCCACAAACACACAACCACTAATATACAACACAAAAAACAAAAGCACTATCAGTGTGAACTCCCAAAACAGAGTGACATCAGGTGCTTTGGAAGGGTAAGCATGTCCTGCTCTGTATACAGCACCCGTCACACTGTCAGTGGGACAATCCAGGGTAAAGTCAAAACCGCTAATGTCAAATCCGGGAAGACGAGGATCTAGCTGAAAATGTCAGTTTTCATTTGTGATACTGACATTTCATATCTATCTATGATGTCGTGGTGACGGCCAAAGAACTTCTGAAGGGGCGACAGTAACAAAGGCTGAACATATCCCTGACTCAGCAGTTTTTGTGACAGTGCTTTTGCTCTTTCCACAAAGTCACTGAATAAACTGCACGCTCTACAGTAACGAATTAATTGTGAAATATACACTCCATATGTTGGCGAGTTAGGTATATTGCTGCAGAGAAAGGGAAAGTTCACTATTGTAAAATTATGGTAATGCATGGCACGAAGCGGCAAAAAATCGGCTTTCCATTAGTGTATGACCTGTCATCCTTTAACATTTACTTCAAAAGATATTTGGATAAAAGTCGCGACAAATTTCGTTGTGGCTACTTTAATACCCTATATTTCACTAGGTATGTATGTTATTAAGTTTACAATGCATTTTATTCACAACTAGAATGAACTTTATCGTTGTTGCAGTTGATAAATTGCCTTTTCATTCTTAAACTTTTCATTTCGTTATTAATTTTAAGCAATTGCAAACAGAATAAATACGACTGGAAATTATGCGAATGGTCTTTTTTGATCTTACAATGTACGTGCACAATGTATTGTTAAAATTTGACAACATAGACCCAAATTTAAAAAACATAAAGTTCATAAACGTTTTCCCTAATCAGCGAATTTTTCTACTGATCAAAGAGTCTTGTGAAATTCCTTTTCTCAAACTTTGTATTGAATGAGACAATAATGAAGCTTTATTTTCTTATCACCTTCCGAGTGATTTGTAATTTCACATTCTATGCGTTAAAATATTTATTGATAATATTAAATGCTCGTATCTGTTTTTTGCATCAACTTTTCATGATTCAAAAATAGGTCGCCACTCAAAATACTAAAATTTTTACAGCAAGCGAGCTAAATTCGAACTCTATTATCTATAATGAAAAAATATTGTAATATTCTTAAATTACGACCTAGTTGAGTAAGATCTTTTTACCTTGAATATTGGGTAAAACTTGGGAGTATGATATGGCAGAAAAAAGTGTTATGTTCCAATATAAATTCCTACATTCTAAAACATATACCCTTTGTCATAAATATAGAATATTTTTTGTTGAGATTGCCTGAGATATTTCAGCGCTGTTTTCACAAATTCAAATTATCCTTTTAAATTCGCTGAAATTATTACTTAAACCATTCTTGTACACGATAGGCATCGTAAATTGCATTTTGAGAAAATAATTATTAACACAATATTTAAAAGTGTTCCATTTTCACAAAAAAAGTGGGTTTCAGAATGGGTGGAAGGTGTGGTCTGACAGGTTCGTAGAATCAAAGATTTTTGTTCTTCACAGTAGGGAAACAATATTTAAAGCAAAATATGATACTTTCATCCACACACTTTTGTGCACAATGCTACCAAACTTAAAATTTTTGCTCCGAAAATACAAATATTCTTTTTTATCAAATTATCGCATGGATTTTCTTTTTTCATGTTGTTGTTTGAGAGTACCTCTTCAATGCAAAAATCTTACGGCACAATTGTTGCTTAGCTTGAGCAACAATATGTGCCCTAACTATCTAATACTTTTCATTGTGATTGCCTATTTTCTGCAACTTAGACTCCTTAAACGACATAACAAAGACAAAAGTGTGATTAAATGTTGATGGCACAAACTCCTGATAAAAAATGGGGGTAATAACAAAATTATCGAACAAAGTGGTCAAGAGCCAAAGTCCATGTGACAAAAAAAAACAAATCAGGTCGAAATCACCGGTAAAATTGTCGACCGCAATTGTGTGTCCTGACTTGATACGGGCATTTCAAAATAAACGAAGGGTTAAACCAGTTTATGGCTAGCATGGAGAAATGCATTTAAAATCAAATGCATTTTGCTGGATTTTATTATAAAGTTTAACATATTTAAGTGACTTAGAAGTTTGGATAGGGGGTGTCAATTAATGCATTTTAATGCTTTTGACCCTAGATCCTCCTATCTATTCTAGAGGTTCGGGACTATAAACTTAAAATATATGCATTAATGGAGACTTTCTTTCCACTTGTCATTCTCTAAGTGAATAACATTTTACTTTATTTCTTCCTTGAAATTTTAGACCACTTAAACATACATATTCTTATTATTCAAATGAGATGAATTGGATGATGAATTATCAGAATTTGCCTTAGGTAATCTCACGCTCTTATCTTTATGTTTTTATTTTCGTAAAAACGGTTCCAAAACCCTTAGCCATCTATTTCATTATTCCTTATACTTATTTGTTACTTGTTATTTGTTATTCCTTATATCAAGATGAATTGAATCATGCATACTAAACATAAGTGTAGTATTCTTCCATAAATAAAACAAAATGATGTTTTTCTTTTTGTTTTGTTTACAAAGAACCAAATCCTTTCAGCTAACAAAAGACCATTCCATATGGTGTTGAAAGATAAAATCAAATGAATTGCACTCTGCCATTACGCAAAATAACTTGTTCAGATATAATAATATTATAGGTATTTTCAAAAAAATCATTTGGTCCGTCCTTCGGTTACGGCATTTAAATACAACTAAACAGTTCCGGTCACCAACCCAACACGGCAAGTGTTGTTCATCCTGAACTCAGTTCATAAAACTACTCATACTTAGATGACAATGTCATTGTTTACTGTGACACTGCACTAATTTTGTTATAATTAAAATATATTCAGGGTTTAAGATGTGTTTTGTTAGCCAACCGTCCGAGTGATAACCGGAAGCGAAGAGTCTTTGTACCTCCATTTGATGGGCGAATTCAAATCCAGGAAAAGATAACAACACTTTTTGAAAATGGTTATACTGAAGGGAAACGTTGAAAGATCTGCTTGAATTTGATGTTATTAAAAAGAAAGTTTGCTAAAGAATGGTTTTTTTTCATTCTGTTTTGTATTCAATCAAAATGCTGTGCCATAGAATTTCTACAACAAATAATGATTTGTTAAGATATGAATTAACGCGTACACTGTAATAAGGCTTTTATTTAATTTGTATGTAAAATGACAAGTAAATTATTAATTGGTGCAAGCTTTTTGTTGTAATAATTCAAAGAAAAGAATTTTTGGGTTTTACATTATGATGCTGACGTTTGTCCTTATATTACAAAGAAAAATTACTTTGAATCTAAATAAAAGAATGTTTGACTTCATGACTTGCATTTTTGACAGATATTCTAGTGCATGATTTATTAAATTTGGTGTATACCAAAATGTCAATTAGGTGGAACAGAACAGTATTCAATAGAATAAGACAAAAACTCCAATTTTGGAATCGTACGCAATTCCGAGAAATATTTTTGTAGTCCTCGTCTTTAAAACTCTTTCAAAATATATTTTTGTGTTATCGTTTTAATAGCAAGATATATTAGTACTTTGTAAAATAAATATTTTGCACGTCTAGAATATAGAATAAAAAATGGCAATGCCTTAAAGTTGTTGGTGCGGTTAAGGTCGCCCTTTTGCCTAACCGTTAAATTTCTTTGTGTTAACATTTTTCATGAAATGTTTTGTATCAAACTAAGTGTATATCATCAAATAAAGATGCACTCTTATTGCGATATTATGTGTAAAAGACGGAGAAAATTAAGCATTCGTCGAAAAAGGACAAATTTGACCACATTTAATTTACCTACGATTTTATCAATTGGAAATATAGTGCTCATGTGAGAGAACTACAGACATATTTATAAGAGTATCATTTGGTAAATTATTCAATCGGTACTTGAATGCGCTCAATATTTCCGATATGGGAAAATGTTCAAAAATATGCAGCATTATTGTATTTTTACACAAAGTAGCTTTTTCGAGACGTAACACATATATCTACTGTCTTAAGTTGTTTTCCTCTATGAGAAACACCTAGGCTTTCAAACTAACATAAAAGAAACTCTTGAGATAAAACTAGGAAGTCATTTCAATTTTCAGACAAATCAGGCCTATCACACCTTGACCTTGAGATCTGCAATAAAAGGATTCAAAACCCAAAAGAATGAATATTTGGTGTTGTCAAAAGATTTGGTTAAGTATATCACATATAACAAAGCACAATGTGTCAATAATGTAATAAGAAATACGTTTTTTTTTTGAGCAAATGAGAAAAATCATTAACTACTCGGTACGTCGGTACGTCCTTACTTACATTTGTAGTAGATTGATTGATTGATTGATGTTTTACGCCAACTTCAGCAATATTTCAGCTATATTGTGGCGAGAACTGTTGGGTTTATTGAACAATTTTAATA